>JABFQM010003247.1:0-12291 GCA_022816865.1 Zelostemma sp. ZL-2020
ATGTTAGGTTTCCTTAAACATTCCATGAAAAATGGACGCTTTTTCAACTTTTAATTACTCGTAAACGAATAAGACAAAGTCGTTAAAACTTTTTTCGTACACTTATTTATAGGTTATTGGGCATGTGTGAAAATTTGAACGATTTCCTAAGAAAAAAATCTGACGCTAGTACTACCTTAAATGACATTTCGTTTCGCATTCAAATATGCATTTCAGGTGTAAAAAAAATGCTTGAATTTGGCCCACTACAGCTGTCTATAACCCCTTAAAAAACTCCACATTAAAAAGAAACTATCGATTAATCAACAATAACGATTAAAGACCGCGCAAAACGGTGCCGGAAATGTCAGTTTTGGAATTTGGAAGCTGACACGGTTCCAGTCGTTTTGGGTCGAACAAATGTTGGGGCGCGGATCGGCCGATTGACCGAGAAACGTCGCGAAAGCACACGCCCCGAAAAGATCGCAGATTGCGTCGGACCCGGTTTGTCCCGCGACACACTTTGCAAGCCGGTGACTCAATGCAAGGGATGTAATTGCCGTCGGTCTTTCGCTGTAATCGGGCTCTCGCATTATTCCGAAGCCTGACGGATGGCCCAAGGCGCAGCGGCGTTGTCTCGGAAACCGGTTCGATATTAGCATCGATCGGATCGTCGCGAATTGTCCTGCCACGGACGAGCCAGCATCTACATTAGTTCGCTCCTTAATTGCGCTCGTTCGCTCTCGGCGAGCTGCGTTGTGCTCGCGATTAATCATACTTCGACGTTACCGTGATTTATGACATCCTCGGGATTTTAACGAAGCCAAACGTTAAGGAAAGTACGAGAATGAACGCTAATTGTCGGGATCGAAGTGTCATAAAGACGTCGGAGTAATTAAAAATTGGAGCGCCCCGAGTCAGTTTACCGAATGAATTGGCATTGGACGCCGCGAAAACCGGATCTTAGTAAACAGCGTATCAAGCACATGGTACTGCCGGTCGTTACTCGAGGCACCAAGAGAATAATCAGTCATGGACGTCAGAGACAACCGCGATATACATTCGACAAAGTGGAAGGTCGCCTTTTTTTCCCCGCGGAAACATGAAACGATTAACTGATAAGGCACACGGAATGTCGGAAAAAATAATGCTACAAGCGGCTCGAACACGAAGAGAAATTTACATTCGTTTCTGCGCAATTCCGCCAATGTTCAAAGTCCATGTTTATTATTTTGACGAAACCTTCGTTTCCGATTTCCGGATTCGGGATGTTGCGGAAAAATAGCGAGGAACGCCTTGACCCGGCAACCCGCCAAGCGCGCCGGTACATCGCGTTGCTCCCCGCGAATCGCCGATATTTCAAAACAAATCTCGTGGAAGGAAACTGGATTCGCAGAGGAAATTACGAAAGCGCAAATAAAAGAAACGTAACTCGTTCTTTATGATTCGAGATCGACCTTACAAAGTAGGGTTTCTCCGGCGTAATACAAGCTATTACCGCGAATAAAAACCCGCGTCCGCCATAATGGATCTTTCAAACTACTTGACCTTCCCTCAACGAATCATCGTCGAGCGCGATATCATTGCGCGTCGCATCGAAATATCGCGAAAGCATCGGAAAACGACTTTTTATTTGCCGGCGCGCTTATAAAAAAAAGCGGACTCGAACGACGAGAATAAGCGCGCTTCTTACCTCTTTTCTCGTCCTTTTCTATCTCCCGTGCTTCTACATCCGCCTCCTGGCTTCTTTTGCGCGGCCGACGACCACGTGTTGCCGTTCTTGCACGACGCGAGCCGCGCATGCGCCAGCTACCGTGCGCCGCTCGTGCTGCGCGCATGCCTCATTCGAGGGACTTTTTTCGTACCGCGCTCGCTCCGTGTGCGTGCCCCGTACGTGTGCCGATGCACGTGCACGCTTTGTCCGCGCTCGAGGCTCCAGAACTGCCCAGGTAGCTTCTTCTGTACACCAGAAGAGGGAGAAAAAGAACAAGAGAGACGGCACGCATCGTGTTCCGTAGCCGAAGACGAGGGAGAAACGGGGACGTTAAATTCGCGGAGGCAATTTCCAATGATAATGACTCGACATTTCGCCTGCAATTTAACGTCTGCGAGGCAAAATCAGAATTCACTTGCTCCTCGCTACGCGACTCCGCTCGAGATGAATAATAAGAGCGATGTTTCAAACTTGTTTTTCAACCATTATCGCCAAACTTCATCTCTGGAAATGATTTACTGGCGCTTTTAAATTGTTTTACTCCGAAGTTTCGTGATATGGAAAAATATGCCGATTGCATGTTACCGATCATTCGAAATATGAATAAACCAATTCCTCTTACTTTCGATTCTTATTCTTTTTGCATCGAGAACCCCGCAAATTGACGAAACCAACTGAAATTCGTTATCTTCGAAACACAATTTAAAAAAAAATCCCCAATAAAGCCATAAAAAGTATCGCACCGCTTTTTCCACGATCTTTTTCCACGTTTAGTGTAGCCTCCGTGAACAGCGCACGCAACCTGCACACGCTGAAGCGCAAGCCGCGCTGCGCATGCGTCAACAACCGGTATAAAAGCGACGAACGTCTCATCCCATCGCACACTCAATCACACCCACTCGTGCGTTCCGCGGGGACCAGTTTGGGGCCCCCGCGCGTCCAGCGCTGCACGTGTTTCGAGGCCCCGGATCATCCATCCGCTTTTTCTCGGCCTCTCCGAGCTCGCAAAAAAGGCCCGTTTCATCCTGGACCGTGATCGATTTCACCTGCATCCCCGAGATGCCAAGACTCTTCGGGAAACAAAAGTCGCTCGGAGAAGGAAGCCCGTGGACTCGGGAGATTCTTCTTCCTCTTCTGCGGAGATTGCGGCAGGTGCGAGCGGCTTATCAACGCCAGTTCTCGAACGGTTAATGAAGTAAGATTCATTAAGTACTTTGATTACCCGATAACCGGCTCGTTGCAACAGCTCAAAGTTTTCTTGGCGGTATGTTCCAACGTCGGTGAAAGTCGATGCTGATTTATACATCGAAACCGCGTTACGAAAGCTTCCTTTACAAATAGTAACTCGTAATTTAAGGTAACGCATCTGTTCTGGTTCGAGCTTTAATGAGCTTAGATAGTTGTGACAGTCGCGGTTTATGACTCGACTGTTACTTAACAATTAATCACCACCCGGTAGCGAATAGCGCGACATTTATCCGAGGATTCGTTATTTATCGCCGACATATCGAACAAGCCGAAACTGTGATTTCGTTTAGGAATTTTACGACGTGCAATTGATAATTTCGTTCGCTGTAAGCGCGCTTTTTGCGATGTTAGACTTTTTAGCTCAGCATTTAAACTTTAACTTAAGCTTAAAATAAATTTTCGAACCCGTTTCGAGCCATAGGCCGCCCAGTGCATATTCCACACGTGAACATTCTGTGATACGTATGTGTCGCGGATAATTTTCGAATCATGAACTTCGTGCATTGAACAACGTAACGAAAAAAACTACGATCTCGTAAACCTGTGATATTCGTTTTTAGAACTCGAAAACTGTGATGTTAATCATGTAAGATTGGACTCGTGGTCTTTTTTGTCACATGTGATATTACGTGATAAGAGACGCTTGAAATTTATTTAGGAGAGAGGTTAGGAAAGACTAGGAAATTAATTAAACAATCAACGATCAACGTTTGAAACGCGTCTTCCGTTAGTGCAATAATTCCGATCGGTGCAATGACTTTGACATTTTTTATTTCTCGATTAAATGAAACTGTGATCTACTTGGATAATGATTAAGATAAGGTAGCGTAAGACGTTATTTTAATGGAACCACAGCTCGAGAGTTGCTTTGTGATACGTAGGTTATTTGTAGCGAACCGAGAACGATCGAGTACTTTGATCAGATCGGCTTGAATTTTTCGACTTTTTTATTTTACGCTGCAGATTATCGTTATTTGTGTGTTTTTTCCATAATCGACGTTGTATTCTGTGTGGGTTTTGTATCTTTTTGGACGTACGATCCAACCTATATAAGTTTGTGTGCTTTTCATTGTACCATAACATTTTGCATTAGAAATGTGTGTCTTATTGCGCGGTGTAATAAAAACCGTAAAAAAGAAACCTCTCAATTTGTGTCTTTATCCTGCTTCGAAAATCCTTTGATTAGAATCGAAAATAATGATGGATTGTGAACCGAATCTGCATAATTCACCAACGAAAAAAGCTGGAATATTAATTCGAACTTGATTTTAAAACGATAATGGCATCGATTTTTTCGTGCTTTAATTTTCCATTTGCCCGAGTTTCGCCTCATTACTATTCGATAAATTGAACGAAACGAGTTATAAATACGTGACGCAGGTACAAAAAAACCTTGGGCATGAAAACACAGCTTTTCATTGTCGGGAACTAATTAAATTGGGAAATTATATGTAATGACTTTTTAATTGACATATTTTCCCGTTTTTAATGAAGTATTTAAATTATGTAAATTATCCTGCACCCTCATCAAGATCATTTATAATAAAAACGATTTTTGTCAGAGAAAGAAGAGCAATCAATATAGCTCGAGTAAACAGGGTAATTATTATTGAACAAAGTGAAAAATTGTTTGCGCTCGTAAAGATATGCAAATTTTAATTGATATTTCCGAAAACAATATGCTGGTCGCTATCGTTTCAATTTCATTCAGGATGCGAGTTGTTTTTTATATTAAACGGG
The DNA here is from genome assembly GCA_022816865.1 of Zelostemma sp. ZL-2020. Classification (NCBI taxonomy): domain Eukaryota; kingdom Metazoa; phylum Arthropoda; class Insecta; order Hymenoptera; family Platygastridae; genus Zelostemma; species Zelostemma sp. ZL-2020. The sequence continues at coordinate 4,682 of JABFQM010003247.1, forward strand.
AAATTATTCAGTATTTTATAAACAAGCCGAGCCGCCAAGGGTTGTTTTTTTACAGGGGTCGCTACACCATCTACCACGCGATCTTTCAACCCTCGAACCTTCCAGTTTGCAGCCCTAAACGATAGATGGCGGCAATTCAAAAATTTCTTCGATTTCTTCCCTGCAATCGAAATTGATTAAATTTGCAACGGCTGAAATAAACAATTACAATTTGATAATTAATCAAATTTGTTGCCACCCTTTTCGGGGTTGTTCGAAATCAGAAATAAAACATAACTTTGGCGTGAAAGTATTGCACAAAAATTAACGTCTCGCTTGAAACTGACGAATGTATCCCGGAATCACGAGGAATTGAAAAAGCGCAATTCGATACCGACGTAGAAAAACGACTCGACCCCAGAGCAAACGGATCCTTCGAAAAACAACACTACCCTAATCTGTTTTCTTTGAAGTGCTGGAAGCTTGTATCATATTTCGCCAGGGAAACTTTCAAACAGTTGTCAGGCATTGAACGCTCCATCGAAAGCATTAAATGATGCGTGAAAAGAAAAATCATCACAGATATTTAACGGACAATGAATTATTGGATGAAAAGAAATTCGCTATTGCAGCTTTTTTAATGCGGCGAGCGAAAAAGTGTACACAAATTGCAAAAATGACTCGAGCGTCGAAGATTTCTTCTCTTTCCTTCCATTCACTTTGATTATGACTCGCCAGCGAATACGCTCGAGCAGGTTTTTAAGCACTTCTTATGCTTCGGAGCCTTTCAAAGAGCTCGCCTTTGTCAAGCAGTATGGTATTATGGAGTGATTTTCGAGTTATTTCGAGTTATTTACCACAAAAGACGGACCTCTCTATTGTGCAACGTCGAAAAAGCTTCCAAGTGTCCGAGGAATGCATAAAAGTGCCACCTCCATTTTGCCACGTCATTGTTAATGTGCGAAGACTTTTTACAAAAAACTGCGCTACAAATAAACTTTACAGCCGCGGTAAAAATGTGCCAATTGTGTTTCTGGAATGCTGCCTTGTAAAGAAAATTAGTAATCTCGGCACATTTCGTGCAGCGACGATTTCGGCAGAGAAAAAGTGTTCTTTTTTCCGTACAAACGTCACAGAATAACACAATATTTCGCTCGAAAATCAATAATGTAATTGGAAAATTGTCAATGAAAAAGGAGCGTCATTCGAAACGTTTTATGACCAGTCATTGCGTCGTTCGAGGATAATAAAAATCGGGGACAATGAAGGCACCTCGAGTCGTTTAATTTCGAGTGTGAATGTTCGGCGAAGCGTCGCGAACAAGGGACAAATTTCTGAAAAATGTAGCTTCTCGACAATTATTGTATTATTTGACAGCGTTTAGGATTCAGCCACGCCGAGCCAAGGATCTCAAAGGCAGGAATTATTCCTTGAAAAGAGGATCTCGACGCGAGAATCGGAAGAATCCTTGTTCCTGGCCGCGGGCGCATTTTCACGAATCGCCGAAATAAAGGATCCCGGGGTCGAGGATGAAGTCGAAACTCCAGGTGTCGTCTGGCTTATTGGCTTCGATAATGGACATATTTAAGTCAATCCTCCACGTCAAATTTGAGTTTCTCATTTTACCCCGGCCGAATCAACACGGCAGCTGAAAAAACTCCTCGTCATTCTTCATGTCGGGCATTTGTAAGAAAGGACGAACGATATATTTGACTGCATTTGCTAAATTCCCGTGTATGAATTTGCTATTCATATTTTTCCAGACGTCACGGTAAATTTGTAGAGTTAAAAGGGTCTCCTTTTCCTCCGTCAACAACGAGCCAAACATCGAAAATCCAACGCTTTCGGAGGTGAAAAAGGAAATTGATTTCGATGATTAACCGGCCATATCTGTGAGCGCAAAACACACAAATAGCAATAACGGCAAATTTATTCGAAGCTCGAACTGTTGGAGTTGGCAGAATTCAAGTTTCGAGGATGACACGGCTTTTTATAAAATATCGTATTTTGGTTGGATTTATATAACTACTTCGCGGCCATTAAATCGGGTGTTGGGCCATTCACCGAAATTCGATTTCTATAATAAGTGCCTCGCTCGAAAAGGACCAGCCTCGCGCATCCAATAAGCGCTCTTCTTCTTCCTCGAGTTTTTCTTCATTCGATTTCTTCCTCTTTTCCAATAATCGCTCAAGCGTAACATGGGACGGACCCTTTTTTTACAGCTACCCTCCTACATATTTCAAGCAATTCATATAAAGAATGATCCCTCACACTCGGGGCCCGAGTGCCTTTGAGTAGCTCTGATCTTTTGTGAACACGTGCACGAAGGAATCGTAAATTTAACGATGGAAAAGACGCATAGAAATCATCTATAAGCCTCTACCAAGATGAATGAAAGCTATACTAAGTGGATAATAGATCGCCCAAGTAAAACATCGATCTGTGACAAACGATTTCATTTTAAATCACCCCATTTGCGAAAACACGAAAGCTCATCAATTCACATAAAATCATCGACTCCGTAATCATTAATTTTTTCTCGCTCCAATTACCAAATACAGAAACTAAATTTATCCCGCAATTACAAGAGCGAGGCCATCATTCATGGAAGGAAAAAGTTGAACACGAGTTTCACACGTGGTTGAAAACCGAAACGGCGAATGCGTTTACCCTCGAGAGAGACGCACGCTCCGGAGTCTGTGGACACTTGTGTAGAGGCTTTTTACAAGGGTCGATTGCCGAGGATATATTTTGAGAGGACGTTGAAAACATTTGTTAATGCGAGGAGCTTTAGCAGGGTCTCGGGTTTCGCGGGGCGTCATTAATTTCTCTCGGTGATAGACGTTTCAAGTAAATTAAAACGTAAAAATCGAGTGACTCGAGTTCGATTCAAACAATAAAATCGATCAAGAAAAAACGTCGTTAAAATTGAATTTTCGGGTTTCGTAAGAATTATTAATTCAATAAATTAATTTATCAGAATTTTGGTATTTACATGAGTTAACAATAACAATAAATCAAGAGCGTGAAGAGAAATGAGAGCTTGAAATTCGAGTCGATTAGGTCCCGAGATAATCGAGGAGAAGGTGGAAGTCGTAAAATCTCAATATTTTAAGAAAACTGTCCAGCCCGTGTCCTAATGACTGATAAATTAACGTTCCGTTGCAGCAAACACGAATAAATAAGAGCTTGGCGACGCGTACATTTCCAGAATACGTTTCGAAGTCGAAAACTCCGCCCCTTTGGGACGCGTCGTCACTATTAATAACTAATCTCAACCAACTACACGCCACTTTTTGAGACGGAGAAAAAAGCGATGAAAAAACGACCGGAGGAATCGAGAAGTAAAAAAAACACTCTGTGCACGCGCAGTGACACACGTGACGCTTCGTGGGAACGAAAGGGCCGATAGAGAGGCGAAAAAATAAATAAAAGGGCTTGGTAGGATAAAAACGACACATGCACTGCCTCCCCTCGGCTTTCGTATTTTTTTGACTTTGGATAAAGCGACGCAGAGGTGAACCTGCTCGCAGGTGCGGACTTTTTTCTGCTATTTTTTCAACTCTTCGGGTAGAACTCATTTTTCAAACACTTTGCGGAACTCTAATGTCCGGAATATCGGCGTAAGTGAGGGGTATCGACGCGATCTCCTCCTTTCTTCTTACCGTTATTTCGAACTGACTTGACATTTATTATCTTGTTATTTCGAAGGGGGAAAAGTACACATTCGTCAATTCTACGAAGAGCGAAAGTTTTTCTTAATGAATTTGAACAGCGCCGAGTTAAAGGCCTGGAATTATGTAAATTCAAATTGAGGCAGGCTGAAAGTTCGCTCCATCGATCACGGTTTTCGAAATTTCATTGATTTCGCTTTGAAAAAAGCGTAATTCACAATACTTACGTGGATTGAAAAGAGGTCACCGACAATAGGCATTTTTTCGATATTTTTTAACGTATAATCCGTTTATAGAAAAGCCCGATAAATAGATATCTGCCCCATGCACCGGACAGGAAATGCTCAACAATGCTTTTTTCGCATCACGCATCTTATTCTTTTCTCCCTCGTATCCTCCTTAGAAATTCTGACCAAATCTGTAATCCCTCGATACATCCGGTTTCGTACGCGACACAAGATACAATGTCTTTTATTACATTCGTGTCCAGTTGCCAATTTCTCCAAAACAATATATATTTTTAAACAAATCTTTCGCTTTAAAAAAATGGACGATTCATTGTTCGGTATAAAATGATGGAACCCCTTGTGAAATCGAGAAAATTTCGACGCGTAGATGAGGATGTTCAGCGGGGGGTTTTTCGCCCCCGCCATTATTCGAGATTGCCCTACGGGGAAAATAATTCAATGGAGTTTTGGCCTTACACGTGTTCGCGAGTGAAAATAGTTGTCAGTTTCACAATGGAAAACATTCCCTTGAATTTAATCCTTGGGCTTAAAGTCAAGTCACGTTGCATCTTCGACAAAACTGAACAACGCACCAGCATCATCGATAACTTCCGTCAAATTCACTTCCGTTTTCATTTAAACAATACTCCAGATTCGAATATCCCAACTTTCAAAAATTCCTCCTCGATTAAGCTGAAAAAAACCTTAAACTTCGATGAATAAATGTTAGTTGTTGACCTCGGCAAAAGATTCTTCCGGAAAAGAAGATTAGATGGCCATGTTTGCTTGTGTTTGCAGGAGCCTCAGGAAAGCCTATTGAGTTGCTGGTACAACAAGAGCCTACGATGATGGTTGACCTATTGTGGGGTCCCACCGTGTTGTTATGGGGTTACCCAAAAGATCGGGGGCAAAACTGTTGTTGTATTAGGGGTGCGGCGGGCACACACACGAACACAGAATTCGAGCAGCAGAAGCAGTCAAATCCAAGGGTCTTCGAAGAAGCGCTCTTTCCATTGTCATTAGTGTGAAGATTTTCGAGAAGGGTTTCATTTTATCGTATCATCATTTCGGGAAAAAAGCTCATGCATAAACATCCCCAGCATACATGAATAAATTCAAGAACTAACGAATTAATTATACTTAATCAACAAATCAAGCCTGTCAAATAATTTTTGAGAAAAAGCAAAGAAGAATTCGACTTCTAAATAAAATCCAATCAGTTTTAAATATTGCCAAGAGCTGAGATTCATCATCGGAGTTCCATGTTTGACATCCTTGTAGCAATTTCGCTTCCTTTTTCAAAACACTATAAATACATTAGGATCGTCTCGTGACGGACAGCTGAGACACGGATGATCTTGAAAAGAGAATGAATCTTTGGTATCCGTAGCAGGCTGCTTAGTGGGTGGTTGTCAGATGCGAAGCCACGTGAGGTCAGCGAAAGAAGACGCGTCTTAAAGAACGCTGAAAAATCAAAGCAGCGGCGGCTGCAGTTGGCAAACTCGAGCGGTAAGATCGGAACAAGATCGTCGATCAGAGTCGTTTTATGGCGTATAAAAGAGTCCTCGCAGGCACAGTGTTGTTAAATATTTTTGTCACCGTGAACATCTTTGTGAAACGGTGGCCACGATCGTCCTTTTGCTCCTAGCCCCAGGGGTTTTTCGAACTCGTTAATTTGCGCTATTGTGCGAAAGCTTTTTTCTCTCCGACTCGACGTGAAAAGAGGTTGTACAACTTCTTACTCTCGCACGGCAGAATTTGCAACGTATATTCAGAGCCGATTCGCCTTCGAGGTATGAATGTGAAACGCGTTTGCGCAATTTATTATTATTCCGTATTATTTTCACGGATGTACAAAAGTTTGTATTAAATATTTGGTAACTGCTGTGTTCAATTACGTTTCGGATAATTGATTGATCGATTAATTCGGGTTTTGACACGTTAATGACTTCGACGGTAGCAAAATAGTTTCGTAATGACTCGGCAGATCCAACATTCTGTATTGGCATTCGTAAATCAAACTCCTCCTTCTCCAAAACGTACGAAACCGCCGCCCCAAACTGTACATTCCTCAGTGTTCCGCACTTATACAATCCACCCTCTGGATGGCGATGAATATCGGCGCTAATGTATGAGGCTGCACGACTTCCTTTGTCAATCTCCTCGTGCGTTGCCAGGAGGTGTGTCCCGGTTTGCACGAAGTACAATGGGGGCGAAACTGTGTACGCGGGTGACCAGCATAGCGCCATTGATGCGCCCGCGTTTCTGCTCTCCACAATGGCGAAACGCCTTTTCTACGTGGACTTCGGCATTGCGCATTGAAACCTCGTCTCCTTATTCTTACGCCCAGAAAAAGTCTGAAATAGCTCCTTTGAATATTTCATCGATTCCCGCGCGAGAAAAGGACCTTGACTTTTATGCACTTCGCAGATGTCATTTGGGAAATATTTCCTTTTTTTTCCTCAATAAGATTGATTTTATTACCGAGTCTTTTTCGATTCGGAATTGAATAAACAGGTTTTCAAAATGGAACATAAATTTTGTAAGTGAGCTAACGCGTAATGGAGAGCTTTCGTTTGGACGGGGAATTATTTCGGTTCTCGTCCCTTTCGGTGTTCATTAATCATTTCGGGATCCGACAATAAAATGCAGTGATCATAATGGCAACTGTCTTGAAAATTACAAGTTCCCAAGCGCGCCGACGAGATCGTCCAATTAAATATCGATGATTGCTGAAACAATTTCTCGAGAAATGAAATCTCGTTCGAAAAATCGATGGGACGATAATTAAAACTCATGAACCGAAGGCGCCAACAAGAGTAATAATCCCGGGGCCATAATTACGGTTAGACACCTGCGATAAGACGAAAACCGTGCCAAGGGTAGTAAATAATTCCGACAGTTTTTATCGTATCGTATAAAACTGAATTAAAGGGAAGAGCTTACGGTTTGATCACAACAATTTTACGAGGCAATAAAAACATTCAATCGTTTGACCCAAAATTTGGTACAACGCACGAAAGTAACAATCAAGAAGAATTTTTTCCACAATATAAAGACGCGATAAAAAACTTTAACCTTTCGGGAAAAGGTATCCGGGTCAGCGACGTTTTTAAATGTACCTTTTATCGTCTTTTTGGGCGGAAAGACCGGCTAGATTCGAAAGCTTGAAAGCAGATGATTACCTACGAAGCGAACGACGACATCGTATTTACCTCACACTTCAGATAAATCACGAGGCGTTAAAATAATCCACGCCGTCGCCGTATGATGTCACTTCGTCCTAGATAAAAGAGGACATCGGTGAGCACTTTGTCCGGGAATTATTTGGATAGGAACGTTAGCGCGCGAGCTTCTGTGGCCTGCTGCATCAAAGGAAGCGTGAAATAGCTCTTTGGGTGAGTGCAAACTCTATTTGGAATCAGGTGTAAAGTAAAGCACGTTTTTCCGACGCACGAAACCGAATAATCGCCTACGATACTGATCCTTTTGATTGAATTTCCGGGTCTTCGATCAAACTTTCGAAAGAAAAAACTTCGCGAGTACAATCGCACTTCAAAAAGAGTGAAAATACCGCTTGAAAAATTAATAAATCATTCAGTTATTAAGGTGGATCGATACTTTAATGCAAGGGCGAATTAAAAAAAATATTTATAATGCAACATAATTAATTACATTTAATATGTGAGTATAATTTATTCAACAATATCTTCTTCTTCATGAAAAAAAA
>JABFQM010003248.1:0-12293 GCA_022816865.1 Zelostemma sp. ZL-2020
CATTCGTGATTCGTTCAACCATCTCCTTACTGCTCAATCCTCTCTTTCTTAGCTCATCAAACCATCCTTTCGCCACCTCATATTCGTCCGCAAAGTGCTTCAACCTATACCAGCCTATATTACAGAATTTGCATTTTCTTTCTTCATCTTTCTTCCAATATTCGCCGTAACTTTTCATGTTACCACACCTTAATTGTCCCAGTCGACCTAAACTGTCCCTTTACCTCTCGCATATATTTGGACACGTCCCATTCTTTCCTTATACTCCGGTACCTTGTATTGTATTTGGATTTAAGCACCTTAGATAATTAATGTTTATATAAAAGTAACAAGTAAAACCGTTTCTTCTCACACGAAATAAATAAATCGATCGAGAATAAAGTGGCAGTTACATGTTTCATAACCGAGTACCTTCGAGTCCGATACCGCGAACAGGAAATCGTGTAGCCGACGAAATACTTTCATCGATCGGACAAATTTTCAGTAATCGAAGCGCGTGCATTAATCAGTTTTACAAGGCGTCGGGCGAACCGGGAGACTCGTTAGCCGCTGCCGATAAGATGTACAATTTCGATATGAATCTAATGAAACGAGGCTGGTTTCACGCTTCGGTTGGCCTTGCGCTTGTGTGCGCTTCGACCGCGGAAAAATCGCTTTTGTCATGTAAGCCCATTCCACATGATAATCAAGGAGAAAGTCGCGCCATGAATGAGACTGGCGCGAATGGACGACACGATCTCCTCCGAGATAGTCCACGGAATTAACAAGATACCTCGAAACGCGTCGGAATATTGCGTAGGAGGATACGCAATCTGTTATCAGGCCGTTGCGCTTGTCGGAGCACCGTAAAACGCCTCATTTGTATTATTAGTATCGATAAATTGCCGGCTAAAAGCACGGAAATTCGCATCCGCAAACAAAACATTTGTCAAACTCGAGAAATAACCTTCCGAAAACGTTCCTTTTTCTTCGCTACGTTAAATTCACATAAAACTCCGCGTTATTAATTAACTTATAATTGAAAACAGTAAAAAAAGAAAACCAATTTTTTCCAGATAAGATCTAAATTGGATCTAAACTCGCGGCATTGACCGAGTAAAAATAATCTCGATTCGATCGAAACAAAAAAAGCAACGCGGAAGAATTCCCTGATTTTCTCGAGCAGCATGGACACGTCAAAAAAGGACGGCAATTAAAAGATCGGATAATTCGAAACTCCTTTTTGCGGACGTCTCAGAATCAACAAGTTTTTATGCTCCTCAGCGATCAATGTCGACGGGCAAAGATCTCGAAACCTCCAAAGTACGCAAAAAAAAGGCTACTCGAGTTACATGCAAAATCTGCAACGCCTCGAGAGAAAGTGATGACTTTCTTGTACCACTCCCGAGAACGCTCTTCGAATTAGAAAAAAGACTCGAATATAAATCCCCCCATTGTTCCCGAAGAACCGTAAACCTCTCGAGATTCGAAGGAAACTCGGCGTTTCGGTGGGATGAGAGATGCGATCTTTCCGGCGGGGGCGGAAACGAAGAAACGCCGGTTTAGACGTTCGCGCGCATCGGTGCGCACATGTACCCGGTGAAAGTGCAAAATAACGGGCGATTCCATCGGGACGAGCCCCTTCGGCGAGGGAAAAGAACCGATAAGTCGTGTTCCCGCGTCGATGGCTAAAAATCGCTAATAATACGTTGCCGCGCGGAATATGGAGCACGGGTAATTTTTCGGAACGTCTTTTTTATCGAGGAAAAGATTTCCCGGGCTCTCGGATAGCGTCGAAAGTAATTAAGACACGCTTCGTCTATGATTAATCGCTCGGTATCCGCGCTCGAGTTGCTCAAAAGTTTCTCGACTCTTGCAGAATTAATGATTACATCGTGCCGTTGCAATACGCCACGGGAAAAGGGGGAATATGTAATTTATAATGTCGTTATGAAGTGGCGACGAAGCATTGATTTTTGTAACTCGCTGTTCTCGACAAGAGATCGCGGCTTGATTGAATTAACAGGAAATTTGTTTGCTCTGGAGAAATTGATTTTTTTTTACTCCGCGCTGATTTCACTTTTCTTTCGACGTTATTACAATCGTCAGTTCCAGTAGATACAAACGTCTTACTTTGGACGTCGAACCATCGAAAAAACTATTTATCCTCCCGTTCTAATCTTCTAAAGAAAATAAAGAAATGTAATCGCTGGCGATCGGCATTTTCTAAGCTTTTTTGCGATTCTCGGTAGTCGTGGGTCGAGTAAGTGATTTGAAATCTCGTCTTCTTCAAAGAACTTCTAACATTTCCTTTGGTCATTGATTAGAAATTCTTTAAAATTTAAAAAAAAATTTGTCTTCCGTTCAGACTCTGAGATTTTTTATAATAAAGCAGTCATGAAAAGTTTATTCAAGTTTAAAAAATAATTTAATTAAGTCTTCTGGAATGAAAACCTCGCTCTTATCAGTTACCTCTATTTATCTCTTTTGAGGGTTACAATCTTAAGGGTTACAAACCATAAGGGTCTCATTTGCATACCTTTATGATAACAACATAAAAACAATTCTCTAGATTTCGATAAAAAAACTCCATCAAGGCAGAAAAACATCCCATTGTCAATCAGCGATATCTAAAAAAAGATCTACCGCGTAGTTGCGCTAAAACCATGATAAAAGTCGACAAAATCGCCCGGTTATGCATGACGCCTCATCAGAAACTCACGAATCATGCCCTGTTTTGCAACTTGCCCTCTAAGAAATGTCCGTTCAAGGTAAACAAAGCAGATTTCTTCTCACCTGAACCAGATTTCCCCAGATCAGAACAACACAATTTCCCAAAGCAAGCATCCGACCAAATGATCCTCGGCAACGATTAATAAAGACAGGCCAGCCCCAAAATTTGTCATCGCGTCAACGAAACTTTCCATACGGTCTATCACTCGCGCCGGCAGATAAACTTAAGCTACATGGAAGTTCTGGCTTAAAAACAACTTTCACTCTCCAAAGCGAATCTCAAAAAAGCGCGGCCAAACTGGAAGCAACAAAGAAAGGAAAGCAAAGGAAGGAATGCGAGAACATGCGCCGCGGAGCCTGGCCAACAATCGAGACATACGTTAGCGTTCTTGGCCATCAACATGTGGACCTTTCATAGGAAACCCCGGCAATCGCGGAAGAGCATCTTTCTCCCGTCCAAAGCCGCATTATCACCGCAGCTGCTCATAGAGTTATATCGATCGACGTCGTTCGACTGACACTCGGAATGATCCCGGCAGCAGCATCGTCATCCGTGACCGAAGACTCGCTAATCAGCGAAGAGACGAGCGAGATAAAATCGCAGCGCTCGCGCTGAGAAGAGAGCGAATCCCCATTGACATTGTCAGTGAAACCGGGCAGTTTGACGCGCTAATGAGCGTAAGCCTTGTTCCTAATTGCCGCCGCGGCGATTCTCTTTGAAAGGGGAGGAAAGAAGGGGCAAGGCGATTTTTAACTGGAGCGCGTCGGGTGAGAAATGATGGAAAGCATTTTTCCATGGGAAATGAGCCCGAAAGAGAGAGCGAGATGGGATGAAATTGGCCTTGGACTTTCCTCCTCTCGAGGAACGCGAGCGATCCTGCATTTTCTTTGTCCGTCAGCCCGCGCCGATTGAGTTAATTTAGCAATTGACGGACGCGCGTCGGAGATAAGGCCGCGCAAACAAACACCCGTGTCGCGCGCTCCGACTTTCCAACTCCGCGAGATTCTAATCGGCAACTTTGTTTCTCTCCTCTACAAATCACGGCCGGCCTCTAATTGACTATCCGCATGTTCCGATCCTTTAAATGGAGATAGAAAAGCGACCGTTTGATCCCCGGGTTACTCAACTCTCTCTCTTCCTCGCTCTTTCCACGTCTATTTTCGTCATCCGGAGGGACGGATATGCTCTTTTCTTGTTTACATCCGTCGACGCCGCCTCCGAGGGCGCGGAAAAAGTCCAAGGTTAAGGCGCCACTGCTTCATTGAAGCCCCACTTTTTCGCCTTCTCTAATTCGAAGATTCGTTCCTCTTTTTTCGTGCACTCGTTTGATAAATTTTGAGCTTTTTTCTTCTATTTTGTATTCTTAGTTTTTTTCGTCACGTTTTTTGGATGGAAAAATTAGTAATACATACTGACTTTTAACTCAAACATGTGATCTTTTTCTAACTCTAATTTTGTTTGTTTTTGTTCCGCTTTTGTCCAGTTTTTTTATTTGTTCATAAATTTGTTATTTTTGTATAGTCATAAAATTAGAAAATCAGACTTTGTAACTGTATAACAATAATTTTCCAATTCTGAATAATTTTTAATAATTTCAAGTAAAGTTACATTTTTCGGCTCCAATTTCACCGAATTCAGACGAATTAAAAAACTTGCAACATTTTAAAATGTAAAAATAATAAGTTTTTAAACTAAAAAACGTGACTGTTTCGCAACTCCAATTTTTTATTTAAATTGTTCTTCCGTTTTCGCGTAATTTTCAGTAACTCCATATTGTTTATCAATTTTTGTAATTGTTTATAGTTTTTTTGGATGAAAAAAAATTTTATCGGTTTTTCAGCTCGAAAACGTGATTTGTTCTCATCCGAAAACCAAAAAACCAGACTTTGTTACACTACGTAATAACTGCCCAAAACTTGAATACAAAATAATTTCGAACCATAAGAAAAACCATAATTTCAAGTACTACCTAAAATCACATTTTATCGCCACAATTTTTATCAATATTCACACTAAAAAAATTACAAATTAATCAAACTTGCAAGATCAAATAAAAATCCAAAATTTCCATGAAACTTCAATTCTTCCAACATTTCGATCACAAAAAAAAAGAAATGCCCTAATCATTTCCAAAAAAACCGTTCCCACAATTCCAGTAAAACCTTTCCAAAAGCCCAAATCGCGCCCCTTAAAATCCCCCCAAGATTCCATCAATTCGAAAACGCGTCGCGCGGGAATAAATCATAAACGCTGCGCTTTTGTCCCGGGACACGAGCCAGCGCGAACGGTACAAAACTCCGACGCTCTTTATTTGGTCGATGACAAAGGGACAAAAACGGAAAAAGCCGGCTTTCTTGGCGTGCGCCAAAAGGACGACGCAGCCTTTTCCCGGGCTCCCCGATTTCACTCTATACAAAGAATCCTGAACTCGATCGACCTCGCGTGACCGACTTGAAAGACGCGCCGGGCTTTATAAGTCCACGTGGTATGTAATCGCCGCCAACGCCGCAACGAGCGCGTTAATCCCGGATCATCGACGTCGGCTCGTGTTTCCCCGCGAGAACTGGATCGACGGAAACACCGGGAGGTGGAATAATCAGTCGCCCACGAGCTGACTCAGTCCCCGGCGTTCTGGCCCAGCCCGATCTTTCCAGCGAGAATCCCAAGCTTCTTTGTGCCAGACGATGTTTCTTCCGCGTCGTAGACGTGTCTGGGAATAAATCCTTCTGCGAAGCACCCACGCACGCGCGTCTCGGGTGTACCAACGTTGCGTCACCCCGGCGATCGGCGCCGATTCATCATCGTAATCATGGCGAAAAACGCGAAAGAGAAGAAGAAGAAGGAGAAGAAGAAGAAGCTCTCTTACCCACTGCTTTCAGTCTCCACAAGCACGGACAAAAGAGGTTCCGGCGACCACGAACATAATCCAAGATTGCTTGCTCGTCGCACTAGTTGCACTGCACGGGATGCTTAAATAGATGACGACGCTATGTCCCCGATTTAAGAGACGCGAGCATTCCGGCGTTCGAAAGAAGAAAACGAGAAGGAAGAAGGAGGAAAGGAGAGGGAAGAAGGGAAGCGTCGAAAGAGGAACGAAGAAATAGTATCGAGTTGTTGGACTGGGAAGAAACGAGTTTTGGACGGAGGGTTTTAGCGCGCGCTGCTTAGATCCGGCGAGGAGCGTGGAGCGGCAAACTCTGGCCGCGGAGAAGCCGGCTGCCTCGGCCAGTCGGGCCGGTCCGCCGATAGAGCGAGCCGAGCGAACGCGTACGCTCCCGAGCGAGACGCTTCGGGAGGGATCGAGCTCTGCCCGCGTTTACCCCCAAAGAAACGACGACGAAGACGACGACGACGAGGATTTTATCCGATTCTACGATCTGCCGATGCTGACGCGTTGCGCCAGGCTCGCTTCGGCTAATGACGGATCAAGGATAAATTGTTTAATTGTCGATCGCGCGCTGCGATTCCAACGATTCCGTCCCGGACAAGCCGCTTTTTCTCCGATCGAAAATCAACCTTTCTACATTTTTTGTTTCCCTTTCCCTTCACCTTTGTACTTTTGTAATCCATGATTAATGAAATCCGAGGGAAAGTCGAACGATTAAAAGACTATTTATCTGATTCATCGCTTGCTTTTTTATACTTGACAACATCTTTGGGAGTTGAAATTCCTTGCTACGACGAAATTACTCATTTTCACGTTATGAGACGCTTAATTGCGAGTACCGTTGCTTTTTGTACCTGAACAAAAAGTCACCGTATCTCCTACAACTTCCAGGAAGACGCAATTTCGATGGCTTGTATCACTCGGACGAGCCGATGATAAGATAATACAAGTCGTGCGAAGCTGCATGTTTCTTATCGCATTCTGTTTGAAGAGATAAAGATAATCCAAACATTTCCTCCCAGGAATGGTGGGACTAATGTTTGAAGAAATATTTTCTGTGCAACTTTGGATGCGTTACTCACCACATGCTCTATTGCTTTTTCCTCTAATTCGGTTCTGGTCCAATTCACATGGAAGCTCAATGGCTGGAGACGGGCCTCCATTTCACGTAACCACTTCCTCAGGCACTTAACTTCGTGCTCGAAATCTGTAAAAAGTTGAATGCAAATTTACGTCTTTCTTTCTATACAATTTTGAATTAATTCCGTTACTTGTATTCTTTACAATAGCGCGGTACAAACGTTAATCGTTAACAGCGAGATCTGTTCATCTCGAGTACAAACTCGTTAATTTGCCGACGACGAATAGTTTACTCTCGGTCGATACAGTAGGTTTCTTAAACATTAATTTCCCATTTCTCAAACAAAGTTTGTACACCGATTATTATAAAAACTATTTCTGCACCTGCAGAAACATCCTGCTCGTCAGAAATCGGTGCCATGATCTGCTCCACCAATTCCCACTTTGCATTAAGATGATCGACGCGCCACGCGACTTCTTCCTTCAACTTTGGATCCCGTGTCATCAGTTTTTCCGCCTGCTCGTTGAATAACCGCTTCCTGTACGCCTTACGTCGCAGCTCCTCCATGTGAGCCTACAAGCACAACGAATCAAGTAAAACATACGTTCAGCAGAACGTATAAATGCCAGAAAAAATTGCGCTCTTTCGCAACATTTACCGCGCGAAGGTTCTTATCCAACAGATTCTCCTCCTTCGAGTATACCAGCTCCTGGAGCACTCGCAGCCACGAGTACAACTCGTGGAATTGACTGCCAACTTCCTTGAGCCCCCAGGAAAGCGTAGAAACGTCGCCTTCGTCCCAGACCAGTTCGCCACTCGCCTCCTAAAATCGTACAAATTTTATAATACAAATCGACAAACGAAAGTGTCTACAAAATCTTTGGAAGTTCAATGTACTTTGCAACTGTCGATCAAATTCGTGTCCATGATGTAGTCGTAATTGGTGCGAATCGCTGCCCAAAAGTCATCCTTGCCGTCTTCGCCGTTCACGAAAGCGCGCTGATAATTTTCCTGCTGCGGCTCTTTTCTGAAACGTACAAAATCTCATGAGTCCAAGTTCGAGAACCCCAGAAACGCGATTTCGCGGTACCTTTTCTTGGTGAGACTGTTGTAGGGTCTTTCGACTCGAGCTCTCGCGTGCTCATGACCCTCTGGGTTGCCAGAGGGCTGCAGCGAGGACATCGAAAAGCTCATCTTCATCTTGGTCTGTCTGAAAGAAAAAGAATCAACGTAAGTTCCAATCCAATCGTTTCCCTTCCTTTCTCCGAAGGTTTATTCATCGACTTCACCTGAATTCACGCGATGTTTCTGCAACTTCAAGCCTTAATCGTACGTAATTCCATAATCTCAACGACTCGCTTCGCCGTGTAACATTACGCAAACGTTTGTGGGATTCCTCGAACCGTCGCAGTCCATTTAAAAACCTGAAACAAGAGAAAAATTGATTAATTGACGAGCTCGTTGTTCTTTTTTCGAAAAACGGGAAATCGCGGTTACGTTTCCGACAAGTAATTTGTATGTAAACGCGAGCGACTTTCTATCTCTGAATTCCAGAATTACACGGCGAGTTCATAAATTAATGATCGTGTTTAAGTACAAATGTGAAGCGGTTACAAGCGATATTACAGCGAAGTACATGAATCACGATAATCTAAGAAAGTTGCGACTCCTCCGATATTTCAAGTGCTTTTCCCTGGGATAACCTGAAACGCCTGAAATTCCTCGAGAGCAGAACTTGGAGAATCGATGAAAAATGCGAGTTTCGAATCGGAATCGAAGAGTCGAACAAAGGAGATGTAACTTTATCGTTCAATCGTGACGTATCGTTACAATAAGCGATTGCGTAACGCTCTAATCAAGGGAATAATGCACGTTACTTCCTGGGTATAAGTAACGTATCAATTACATATCGAATCCGTTCATCTTGATTACATTGAGAATCTAAATATTACTCTTATTGCATTTTACAGTTTGACGATTAAAATTAAACTTGGCAATTATTTAAGCTTATTGAATCGTTTAATAACGATTAAAAATTAATTAAAACCCCATAGAAAATATAAATAATTTATTATTTAAGTTTTGTTTTTATGCAAATTAATGAATTTTTTTAAACAACAATTTTTGTTGATTAATTATTGAATTATTGATTCAAAAGTGATTGAAACTTGATCGAAATAATGAAAGCAATCGATTTATTGGTGTTTATTGTTTTTATGCGAAATGACGAATTTTTAGAACAAAAAAGGGGAAATCTCGATAAAAATTAAATGAACAACCAATTTTTGTTAATTAAATTACTGAATTATTGATTGAAATGTTATTAAAACTCGAAAGCAATTAATTTTTAGAGCGAAAAGAGGAAAATTACGATTAAAATTGAATTACAAATTGTTTATGAAATTTAATTATTAAAAAACGAGTGAAAACTAAATAAAACTCGGTCGAAATAATATAAACAATGAATTGTTTAGCTCGGGATTTTGGTTAATGAAATTACTGAATTATTAATTAAAACCTCGATCGAAATAATGTAAACAATAGATCGTATGAATTCGTAGCTTTAATGCAAAACAATGAATTTCCCGAGCAAAAATATAGAAATTAGATCAAAAAACTATCGAATCGCGATTAAAAAACAAACATAACCCCAAAAAAATGCAAAACAATAATAAAAACCGAATTTCGGCCCAAATGAAATTATTGAATTACAAAACAAAAATAAATACGAGCCTTCATTGTTATTATACAAACGATCGAATTTCCAGCAAGTCAACTAAATTGTTTAAAAACAATGAATTGAATTCCGAAAACAAAAACAAAAACCAATTTCTCGGCAGAAAACGATCGGAAATATATAAGTAAACAGACGAATTCCAAGGCTCGAGTGACAATTTCGGGGAAATATAGAAAAGCGAGTGACGCGATGAGAGACATCGATGCCAGGGAAAAGAATCGGGAAACGCGTGTCGGAGCACGCGGAAAAAGTCGCTGTTTCACCTGGGCAGGAGATTTCCAATGCACCTGCTGCAGCTCGGCCGCGGCCGCGGACGACAAAAAAGCGTAAACCACAAAAGAGCCTTGCACCGCGCGACGTCATGGCGCTAAACCGCTGGTTCCGCGGTGGCATTAGTCATCCTCGGAACTCGATTTACTGCCAAAACTCGCGACAGGGTCGAAGAATTGTCGCGCGCGGAGCGATTAGCGAGGAAAACAAAGCGGGGTATGGCAGGCGAAAGACGATTGCCGGTCCGGGGGATATCGGATTTTCGCATGGGGTTGGACGGGCAATGGGAAACGGCTCGCTGGGGCCGGTATTTATCTACTTACTATTATTAGTCCGCCCGAAGCCTGGCGAATTGCCTTGCACTGCCGCGGCCACCGCGTCGTCGAGGCTCATTTTGCAGACGCGAATCGTATGCGCGACCTAACCTCCATCGACGCCCGACGCACGGATGTCGAAACTCGGGGCGCGAGCGGCCTTCATTAGGCCAGACTTTTCGACACGCCACGAATGCGTCGCGCTGCGCGGCAAAGCCCGTAACAGGATTAAACTCTCGACGCCGGTGAGAATCTAAGGCTGAATACTGATATGCTATACATACTTTTCGCACACCGGCAGACATGCATGCATGTGTGAAATGCCTCCATGCAACGCGCTGCGCGCTCAGTTTATGGTTCATGGCCTTTGACCAATGGCGATTGAATTCGAGATGCGTCACTTCAGCGCGGGATTTGAACTTGCGTGCGGCTTCGATGACGATTTTTTTTGCGGAAAATCTCTTCATGTGCTCGGATTTTGAATTTAAACTGAGCTTGTAGTTTTTACTGAGAAAATGAAATGAAGGCACTCGAAAATTTCATAAATTATAGTTTCTCCCTTTATTTTAGATTATTTGTAAAATGTTTAATGTTCGAGAAATTATTTTAGATTCGAAATAAATTGAATTACTTATGTTTTCATAATTACTACAGAAATTCTTCTTAGATTATTTGTAAAATGTTTAATTTTCGAGAAATTAATTTTTAGATTCGAAATAAATTGAATTGATTATGTTTTCATAATTACTAAGAAAATTCTCCGAAAAATTAAACGTCATCAAATTGGGGTCAGTGACGACTTATTATCAAATCAAATTATTATCAAATTATTATCAAATTGGTCTTTTTTGAGCTTTAACTCGATTTCATGTATATTTGTTACTCGCCAGAAAAATTAATTCTAAAACTTTTAAAATTAGTGAAACCGACAGTAAAAAATAGTGCAAATTCTAAAGTTTAAATTACAAAACTATAAATTAAAAATGATTCACAAAAAATATAAAACATGAAGATTTCTTGATTACGTTAATTAAAAAGTTTTCGATGTATTTTTTTGATAAGTCGACGTTCCAAAACTGAACCGATCTAAAACGTAAATAAAATTTATCACTTATTTATTGGGTACAATCAATCCTGAAACGTTTAAAATTGATGAACTCGATAATTATAAATAGTGACAATTTTTAAAGCAACTGGAAATTGTTTGTTTTCGTTGATACGAAAGTTTTCGATGTATTTTCATTTGACATGATAATCCTTGATAGCTCGAAAAACACTCTTAAAATACCCCATGGAATTAGGTATATTACAGTAGACGGAAACAATTGATTTTCCTTAAAACGGGAGATCAATAACACACAGGGGCGAAGAGTTTGCGTATCACATTTAACTGATTAATGCACGAAAAAAATTGACTGGAAAGAGAGAATATAAGCAGTCTTAACACGATTGCTACAGAATTTTTGCTGAATATCTGAATACTGGAACCGAATTTCAAGTTCGATTCGAGATGATTCTGCTTGGAATTTGCTGATAAAAACGAGTAAATACGAGATAAAAAAATTCCCAAAGAAGTGAATTCAATGAGCACGTGTCGTTGCTCGGATTCGAGTTTTTTCCTGATTTTTAATTTTGTTATAGAATAATACAGAAAGATATATTTTGAAAAAGAAAAATTTCGCAATTTTAGCATTTCTCTTTAAAGTAAAAAATGTTCCGTAAAAATGAAGAAATTTCCAAGCCCGAATATTTTTCGTAAAAAAATTTCGAAGTAATTAGCGGAAACTTCTGTTACCGCTAATTACCAATGCAAATATTCAACTGCGTCATCTTTCCGGGGGCATGACATATAATTAAAGGAGTATTTTAATAATTTTCGACGACTTTGATTCATTTATTGCTTTTTATTATTAACATTATTGATGTTTAATCGTCTCAAGTGTGCCAACTTGGAAAATTCGTAATAATTGAGCGTCTGGATGTTAAAACTCGCCGCGCGCTCGGAAACAGGTAAAACAATTGTCCATGTTCGAAAATGTGACGATGAAAAAAAAATAACTGAAATGTTGAAAAAAAAAATATAATCATATTCGGCACATGTAGACAGACATTTTTTCCCATTATATTTTTTTGCCAGACCAATTGCTTGTGCAGTAAAAAATTGAAAGTTGAATTTTTCCACTAGTGAAAATCCATGTTTTATAAAACATAAATCGCGAATACTCCGTTAAAAATTTCTTGAATGCGAAATTTCTTGCGTGGATTGACGCCAAACATCGTAGCGAAGCCCA
>JABFQM010003249.1:0-12287 GCA_022816865.1 Zelostemma sp. ZL-2020
AGTTTCGCTACAGATCTTTTGGTACGCTCGCCAATTTTCAGAAACATCGAAATTCGAACGGAAATGATAGAAATTGTGGCTGGATGAAAAGGAATGATCGTAAAATCGTTATAACGGAAACTCGGCTGATTTCAGATTCGAAAGATTCGGGAACGGGTTCGAGCGAGGACGGGGAACGGCCGGCGCATCGGCTGGATCTCCTTCACGGCGGCAGCGGCGGAAGCGCCGGGCTTCAAGGTCGAACGGAAAGCGAGTGGAGCGAGTCGAGAGCCGACAGCGGCCCCGACAGTCCCGAGTGTCTCTACGACCAAAGCAGGGAACAGCAACCCAGGCACGCTCTGCAACTCCAACACCCCGCGTATCTCGCCTCGACCCACGCTCGTCTTCTCCGGCATCCTTCCCCCGAAGCAACCTCCCCGAGCAACCCTCACCATCATATACCCCCCAGCACGAGCACCTCGACGGGAAGTCCAAGTACGAAGCCAAGAATTTGGTCCCTGGCGGACTTGGCGAGCAAGGACAGCGACCAGTCGCCACCTGGTGGCGCTCACGTTTCGCCCTTCGGCTCCGGCGGGGGTGGAGGGGGCGGGAAACTGGTGAGTCCTTTGGCAAACCGCCTCCCGCATCCTATGCACCCGATGCATCCCGGGACGCAATTCGTCAGGCCGCACCCGGACTTTTACCGCTTTTACGGGACGTCTCATCTCGGCTCCGGGGACATGTCTCTGTTGGAAACGTACTCGAGGACCCTGGGCGGTCTTAGCGGTGTCATGCCGCCGTCAAGCGCGGCCAGTATATTGACCTCATCTTCGTCCAGCGGTATCTCGACGAACAATGCCAAACCTTTCCCCATAAATGGAAGCGGAAGCGGAAGCGGCCCGGCTGTTTTGACGACGACGTCTTCCGGGGTTTCTCCTTCCTCGTCTTCCTCGGCTTCGTCGGCAGCTTCGGATCACTCGGGCGGAGCTATCGTTTCCTCGGCGTCCGAATTGAAATCGTCGCCAGGACGAGTCTGAAATACTTAAAGAAAGGATAATGAAACGAATCGGTAGTAGCGCAAGATTGCTTATTGTGGACGACAATAAAAGACCAATGATTTTGTAATTAGTGTACAGTAAGTGCAAACGCGGTGAGTGCGTCACGATTTCGTCTTTGGGTGAAAAAGCGAGCTCGTTATTTCAGGGGAACGAGGGAAAAAAGACGTAGCTCAGAATACCTGATTATTTGTAGCATACCCATTACCGGGAAATACTCCCCTTAGGTAATGTCGTATAAATATATATAAATATAAATGTATAAATATTAATTATCAACATTATTTATGCGTTTGTAAATATCCGCCGAAGGCCTGGTCGCCAGCCTGCCCAGCCAGTGTATAATGTAATGCATGTAGAGTAGGGATCGATTTATTATTATTATGAATTATTGTCGAATCCGATGAAGAAGAAAATTCGTACCGACGATGATGATTATATGATTATATAAAGACGATTATTATTGTTATCGCGATGTTTATAATATGTTCTTTTTTTCTGTTGAAACGTTGTGGCGAGAGTCGCGAGTCGAGTTTCTATTGGAGAATCATATATTTATGAAGGGAAAATGAGTTTGTTATTTAGTATGTTTACGTTTCTTTACGTCGAGTTATTCTATCGCAATTACGTCGACTCGCGCGTTTCCACAACCGAGCCTGCGTTCCGTGTTTCTACACATATCATGTCATCGTCACCTTTTAGTCATTTGTCTCGGAATTTCGTCGTTTGCTCGTCGATGCCACATTGGCAGGCGGCGGGTAGCCTGTGTCCTTTCGCAATAAACGAATCATTATGAAAGGCCGTTTCTTTGACTTCCTTCAACTCCAACATTTTCAAGCTCCCGTATTTCGTATTATATGAAAGATTTCGTTTCTCGGAAGCAGAGCGGGGCTTGCACTTATAAAAATGCAAAGCGAGAGACTTCTGGGTGGTAGCCAGACAAGCCTGGTTATTAGTAAACATTTAAATCGACAATCGCTACGTCTGTATAAGCAGCGGCGGACGGTGGAGAATGCAGCTCACTTTCGTCCTATCCGCCGTCTCTTTTTCTCCGCCGAGGCGCGTCTTTTCGTCTCTTCTTTCTCGAACGATCCCGATCGCTCGGGAGGAAGCCGAAGAAACAAGAAATCAAACCGCGAGACCACCCGCCAGGACCTTGAGGAACCGAGCCGCGGATCTCAAGGAGGTCCATCCCGTCTTCATGAATCAACTCGCTCTCCTGAATCGGCATAAAGCTTCATACGGGCCGGATCTTGAAAGTTATGTCGGGCTTATTCCGCATGCGACCCAACGTCTGCGGTGGCCCGTTAGCAAGTGCGCCAAAAACCAAACGCTTCTTTCTTTATCTCTCTCTCTCTCTTTATTCTTATCAGTTTACTATTCACGGGAAAGCCTGCTTTTGCAAAGTGTTTGATACGACGCATCAAACACGTGTATCCGAAGTCGGGCCGCAGCGATGCTTTATTGGCTTTTATCGGCTTTTAATGCGCAGCGGATTCCTTTATGGAAACGCTCTTAATTTTACGAGGCTAGCATATTTGGCGAGCGATCGTAAACTCATACTTGACGAGTCGCGATAAAGTTAAAACACCATAGCAGCCTGCTTTCAAGCAAAGTTCGGATCGTAAATACTGGGGGAGGGCAAGTTTCACGGTTCGCCGGCGTACTTTGTAAGACCAGAGTTTGAAATTAATGAAAATCCACTTTTCCGTGCGCGAATACTCGTTTTGCGATCGAGAAAAGGGGAAATTTGTATTTAACAACGGGAGCGCGTAATTGGCGCTGTTGCATTTTTGATGGGACTGTTCCTCGTTCACAATCTCTATTGTTCTTGAATAAACCATCGTTCGTATCGAAGCAAGCTGTAACTCTTCGGCAGCTCTCGGCGATTACATTGAAAAAAACTGAGTCCTTCCAGTTCTCGATCTCTTTATTCCCCGACTTTGGATTAATGAAGTCGGTATATCAACAAAACGATTCCGCATCTGCGGATTTAACTTCAATATTTTATCATAATGCGATACACAAGTTTATTTAAGAATATCTTTCAACTCGATCAAGTTTGGGTTGATTGGCCAAAATTAAATACAATTTTATCAATCGTGTAATGCTGCATGGAATTGCATCCGGGGAAAGTCTTTAATCGATCTTTTAACGCCTGAAAAATCGATTCGGAAATCGCTCTGCGCAATGTTCCAAGGTACAATACGTATTGTACCTTGGAATATTCACGATTAAATTTAAATTACATGCTTTTTATGTGTAATTTATCACACGAATACAATCTCGGGGCGTTGATGAAAAGCATTCGTAACACGATATAAAATGCTTTTATTTCTCTCTTGCTCTGCTTTTCGAAAAAAGTAAGTCGTGTACTAAACATACGCAATGTTTGATTACATTTTTATCATTTTCAACAGTCAATACAAAAATTCTAAGGCAAAATGCTTTGGATGTTCCAAAGTACAACGCACGACATTTTTTTTTCTTCAGTTTCTAGACCAAAATATATGTCATCAAATATTTGTTTCATACACCGGATAAATCCAGAAAACAACATGGTACCTTATATTTGTTTTCCGAATTTTTAAAACTCGTTTTAGTTGGAAAAAGACAGATTCTAAGCGTAAAAAATGATGAAAACCAACATCGCAATAATTCGGACAAATTAATAGCTTATATTTCATATTATATTGATCCCCTTTAACGAAACTGGGGTTATTTACTATATTCATTGAAGTAACTCGTTGTAATAGCGCACGCGGAACAATTAAGGAAGTCGAAATTTGCGGTACTCGCGGCAATATATCACGGTGGGTACGATCAAAGACATCAAAGGGATCGCGCGTATGCTGCCGGATGTCCGGCTGGAGACGTGCTGAAAAAGAGGAAGAAAAAAGGTGGAATACGGAGCTGAAGAAAGCCCATGATGCTCGAATTCGTCCGGGGAAGAGCCGCTTGTCGGCTGGCGAGTACGACACAAGTCACCTACTAAATTAGTGAGTAAAGGGGCGGCGCATAATTCACCGCGAGTTAATTGGCGAGCGTTTTCACGCTAGCCGTGTCTGTCAAAGCTACCACAGCTCATAATGTAACGAGAACGTCGCCAACTAGCTGGCGACGTGCACGGTAATTCGCGATAGTCGAAATAATAATACTTCGAAATGATTCTTCTGTAAGGGAATGCGAATTCCATTGATAAATGTTACGTTGTTAGCAGCGGTGAATGTCTGTAATACGCTGAAAAATTGATGGCGAATAATTAATTGTAATCGACACGGAATAAGCTGGCTTTGGGAGCGCTATAAAAGCTCGCTAATGAATGTGATTTTTATTTCTTCCGACTGAATTCGTATACCTATCGAAGCTTCAGCTCCGAGTGGAAAAGGGGTTAAAAATAACGTGACGAGAGGAGATAATCATTATGTGCGCGTTGAATGTGTGAAAACTCTCATTGACAGCGTTGCTCGTCCCCCTAATGAGCATACAATGGTCGGACGATCCAGTCACTCAATTTTTCTTTTAAAATTATCGGGGAATCCGTTTTGTTCTTCGTCGGGAACAGTGGCCGGGCTGGACGACAAAAATTCCAGCTAATGAGTTCGTGAATTAAGCTGAAAACGTACGCTTTAGTTACTTAAAATTTTCCCATTTTACGAGGAAAATGTGCTGCCGTTACTTTGGATATGAAAGCGAGGCGAGCGCTTTAGAAATTACTCTTTCAAAAGTCGGAAACCAAAAGGCAAGATATTCGTGAATAACGAGTTGGATGGGGCGCGGAACGTGCTCCCGTCGCGGTTCGTTAAGGCAGCGCGCGGTGATACGGCTCACTCGATCGTCCGCGTGCAGCAGTCATTAGATATGTTTGCAAGGGTTTCTACGGTCGCGACAGCCAGAACGGTATATTTCTTTTGGGTTCGTGTCTCGACCACGAATTATTTCGTTAACAAAACAGAGCAAAAGATGCGTCTATTAGTGTTGGTACTATGGCTCAATCTGCCGAGAGAATAGAATGAACAGACAAATTTAACTTTTTCATTCAACTGCTTTTCAACCTATAAATAAAAGGGATAATGTACGGACGGGCTAGGTTCCAGTTCCTGATTGAGAGTTTCCGAATTTTATGCAAAGATTTATGCAAAAATTCTTTTGGAATTTTTCATTTGATTTTTTCCAAAACATTTTTCTAAAATGAAGTTCTAAAAGGTTAGGAAAAGCATCGCTCGTAACCTTTGCAACGAATAATTTCATTTGAATTGAATAAAAAATTCCGTATTTTGTAAAAGTGTTATATTTTATTAATTTTTTTCATTTTCCATCCCAAGTCGTAAATTTCCTTCTCGTATAATCACTTGCATTGTTATTTCACGTATTACACAATGTAGAATTCATCACTTTTTCATAAACTTAAACAATTTCCGAACTTGCTGTAGATTAACGAAATGGGGTATTTTGTATATTTCCATTCATTGGTATTTTAATTCTTTTCAATCAGCAGTTTTATCGTAACGTGACGTGCAGATTGTATGGTTAGCGCAAAATTTTTCTGAGCGTAGCGAAAATAGAGTTTCCCCTTGGTGTCGAGGAACACTTTGGTGATCTCTAACAAGGGAGCGTTCTTCGAAAGCTCGCGGAGCGCGCACGGGCTTCGCGATAGTTAGTCGACACGCGCTACTAATTATATCGGCGAGTCGTCGCGCGTTCGCCTTCCGGGAAGTCGACGTGTGCCGACTACGGCTGCAGCAACATCGCCTCGGCTCCGGGTCCTTTGCGGATTTCTTTGATTTATTCGTGGCTCGAAACGACATTCATCCCGGCCGACTTTGGTCCTCGAAATGGAAAAACTGCATTTAATTAAACGTCCAGGGACATCGGGCAACAGTCTCGAAACACTGGAGCCGAGAGTTGGGACGTCGACTAGGCTTCGGATCGCGGACAAAAAACGTTAATGTCGCCGGATGACGAATCAATCTCGACATTCAAACCGCCTGATCAGTATTCCATCGGACACGCTTGCTATATGTTTGTAAACTTTTTCCTCCGGCCCATTCGACCGATAATAATCGCGGAACGTCATCTCTCTTTGAATTATTATCAATTATATTGTTGAAAAATCGAACCTCATGGGAAAAAGTATCAATTAAATCTTCCAACGATAATTTTCTTTGTACGTACGATGTAGTTGATACGATTCTGATAGCCCGGCGAATAATTCGAGTTTTTGCCCGGCGAATAATCGTCGCTCGGAATGTCAAAGTCGCGGTCACGTCTCAATCATCGGACGATTCTGCCACAAGAAGCTTCGAATTTGGCTAAACGTGCCGAATGTTAATTACGCGGTAGCCGTGGGCGAAAAACTCCTCGTTCGCATGTCGCTGCGTCCTCGAATGGGAAGAGCAAATGAGTCCATTGGCTTAAAAACGTAGCCGAGCAACTGTTGAAACCCGCAATCTTGATTAGGGCCGCAAAAACAAGAAGCATCGAGAGAATACAAGTATTTAAAAAACACTCGGCCGAAAGACGAATTTAATTATTAAGGTGTTTATCCTTTTAGATACGTAAAGAGCGATAACCCTGGACAAGCTAGAAAACCGAAGAGTGTATATAATTTCGTCAATAATTATACCTGGCATTTAAATGCATTACAACAATGAAAGATTTATTTCATTATGCGCCTTTTAATAGCCAAATTTCTCAATGAAAAGGTGTTTAAAAATGTACGAATCGTTCGGGAATCGACTCCAACCAAAATATGTGCTCGCGTGATATTTTTATACTTTTCTGCATAATAAGGAATTTCGTATTTCGGTCAGAGTCATCCGAATCGAATACAATCCGAGTGTAAAACGCGTTTGTTATTCCAAGCTAACGTTAATCGCCGGCATCTTTCGCCCGCGACTTTATCAAAAGAGAGGTGGGTGCGCACGAGGTGCATAAATAAATGGGGTTTGTTGTGAGACCAGGGAGCGCGAGACGTCATACGTCACAACAGCGTCAAGGCGCGAAGCGTCAAAGTGGATTTATGATATTTTGCCTCTGTCTTTGGAATCGCGTCTTCGGGATACGAACGGAACGGTCGGCGGAGTCTTTGAAGTGCCACGTTCGGGGCGCACTTTGCCTATGATGCATCGCTGTAGCCTCCGCGTGGCACTTGTCTCGCGCGGGCTCTTAAACAAATCGTCGCGTTCTTTTGATCACACGCGCGGGCAGTTAATCAGAACGCTTTCCAGATCAGTCTTGACCGGATTAGCGAATCTCCCGCTGGGAAGTCGGAGCTATATTCTCGCGCAATATAAATATAAACGCGTGAAGAAAAAAACAGAAGCCAAATTTCGGACTATTAATCCTTATTGAAACGCTCGCGATGGCCGCGGTTCATCAAGCGGTGATTAATTACAACTAATTAGGCGCCGTTCATTAAAATATTTGAAATTGAGCTCTAACGATCCTCGAGAATGGCCGACTTCCGTCATCCTCCGGTATTCGTCGCGGAAGGAGAGGAAACTGTGCGTCAGCGAGATCGTTAACTTGACGAATTCGAGAGACTTTCTTCGCCGGAAACACCGGCGGCGCCTGCTTTCGAAATACACGCCGGACTCGAATAACTGTCACGCGCCACTTGTATTTTTACGCGTACGAAAGTACCTTTATACACGGGCGTAAATTAATTTTACACGTGAACTCCTTGGGTTTGATTAATATTTTCTTTGATCAATTGACAGAGACGCATTGCTCGCGGTGTTTTCGATAGGACAAGAAGACGAAGCGAGTTCGAGCATTCGCTTCCAAGCGATGTATCCGATGTTCGACAAGGTGAGACTCGGTCAATCATCGATCATGTTTGGTACTCGTGTCATCGGTGACCGGGACGTATTTATGGCTGTTCGGAGATCCCCGCGGTGTCAACTACGCACCCAGGGTGCAAGAACACTTGGTATAAACCAGCAGCGAACATGGTATAGAAATTTCATCGTCATAAATGAAATTAACTACTTAAATTAGTCCGACCACCAAATTCAAAAGTGTACCAAATGTTTAATTTGGTCCGACCACCAAATTAAAGTATAGTGAGTGCAAAAATTATACAAACATTTGAAATTTTTATTTCTCTGCTAATTTGTGTTTTCGACCATTCATATTGTTCACAGAACAATTTGCAACAACTTTACGGTGGCGCTTTGAACAAATATTTATTTGCAAAAATGATACATCGCATTTGAAACGATGCAAGAGTAAATTGCTTCTTCAAAACGATTTGAAAAATCGAATCAATGCCCGAAATGTTTTATTGGCATGTTTTTATTTCAGAGGAACAATAAATCGCGGGCGATATGACATAGAGATGTAACGATATGTAGAAACCGTTTCGCATCTTCCGCGACTTTTCAGCACGAGGTCTTGGTCGATTCTCTCGGCACTTTAGCGGCGTCCTTCTTTTTGTCCTTCCTCCGTCTCCTTCGACTACAAGCGAGAGTTGGAACGCTCCCTCATCAATCACAGCACGGTACACCACGTTTATTTTAAGTCAGCGTGCTTTTTAATACACGCGTCATTACCGCTCGCGCCGGCAGCTTTGAGCATTCTAATGCTGCTCGGCGCAGCTATCGATAAGCTATGCGATGCAGATTTTTACTGTTCTTCCTTACAGGTATAATGTTTCCATCGATACGACCGTATTACGACGGAACTTTGGTGATAAGACACATGACGCGACCGTTTTCGTATTCACATTTTCTCTTTCGGAATATGCGTTATCAAATAACGTACACGTTTAGTCAGATTCGATTTTTCTGCAAGCAAAAAAAAAAATTCTTTCGGAATTTCTTACCGAAAGCTTGCAAAAGTTTGTCAGGAATAGTTTTTCGGTGAGAATATTTTTTATGCCAATTACAGAGACGCTGAACGAATCCATAATGATTCATGTCTTTTATCACAAGATTTTGACTTGTGAATAGTTCATTATATTTTTAATAATAATATTTAGGTTTCTGATAGCGTGATATCGGAGAGAAAAAAGCCAAAATAATTCGTACATTCAGTCGATTCCGGGAGCAAACGCACAGCCGCGGTCATAGTTTAAAACGTAAAGATTCGTTACTCACGTCCGTTTCGCTGGGATTCTGTGTACAGTTCGGGTTACAAGAGCGCCCTAGGGAAATGTATGAGATCGCCGTTTAAGCCGTCTCGTCGATACCAAACCTTCGATATTTATTCCCGCCGAAATCGTCGGAAATATACGAACCCCGAAACACGTTAAGGAATTAACGTACCGGAACTTATGGAATCACATTTTTCTCTACTAAAATTGCCTAGCCTGGCAAAATTCATTGCCGAATAATCAGTGGCTTACGCGTGGGACACCGAGTCATCTTTTTTGCGGGGAAAAACATTAATGGTGTGGTCCTGGGAAGTGACTCTCCGGAGAATGATTATTTGGGCAAAAAATTGGAGCACGGAGGTTCGAGAGAGACGAATGTAAAGGACGAGTGGGGCTTACGAATCTCTCGCGTGTAGACAAGTGGACCTAGGGAATTTTAAGAGGATTCGGCCAACTGGCCGTGGCATATTGTCCGGGCGATAATACGAAGGCAGAAAAGGCTGCGAAATAAATTTATGAATGCTCCTACGAGGCAGAGGTTGGTGGCATTCCACTTGGGCTCTGCAACCGACACACTGAATTGTCGCTCTCATTAGCGATTCTCGTTTATCCTTCGCCCCCTCCACCCCCCTTTACCCCCTTCGAGTTTCTCGCTTCTACCCTTTGTCTATTCTCCACGCCCTCTTTTTTACTTTGTTTTATATCGCTCTCTTCGAGCTTCGTGCATCAATTGATACTGAATTTTCATCGTATCCGACAGAACCCGGAACATTTCCTTTGAGTCAGTCACGGATTGACGTGTATTATGTTGGAAATAATATTTTAATATCCCATACTCCATCTTATCTTATCGTGGCAGGCTTTATCTTTATTTCTATGGAAAAACATCCGAATTCCATTTGAGAAGAAAGAGGAAGAAAAGTATGTCATTCTTTCATTGCCGCCGATGTAACAATTACGTAGTTCTGCTTTGGAATGTGGAAATCAGGGCGACAGAACTATTATTATCTCTTTATGTGATTTATTTAGCGTTGGTTTAAGTGGTTTGGTAATTAAAAAATAATCAGGTTCAAAAGATATCGATGATTTCAACGATTTCTTGAAATCGTATTCCGGTAAATTGAGTCCCTCCAACAGTTGCGTTAAATGAAAGTTGAAAGTCTTCTCTAGCTTTTTTATAAGTTGAATAGGCCCTGGAAAGGTGAAACTGTGAAAAATTACGGTTTGGAGTTGGGGCTCTTAGCATTCGCGGGCTGAGAAAATACAAAATTGTCAAGCGTTGAAACACCAAATCCAAGTCTAAATTTTACTGATGAAATTATGTTGAAACAATTGAACTCGAAGTGACTGACATTGATTTTTTCAAACATTTATCACGACGAATTCGTTGTTTTATGATTGTGCTATTAATATTTTCTTGTCAAACGAAAACTGGGGCGAACTTGTCGAGCTTTTTGGGACAAACATCAAAAAATGAAAGATGTCATGCAGAATTAGGAGATTTAAAATTGTTGAAATGTAGTTTCAATCGTCACTGCAACCACAGTAATTTAGACACAGCCTTTTGGAATTAAATGGTCGAGACTTTCGTAGTTTTGAAACGCGTAACACGGGAGAAATTCGACGTTTGAAAGTAGAACTAAATGCTTTTTTTGTACAATCTATTTAATCAAAAAACGACACAGAGAGAAATCCTAAATATGTTTAAGTATTCAGACAACGTTGTTTATGTCTATAGTTATATCTGGACTATTACATCTGGCTGTAAACGTCAACACATTCACTTATTTACATTTTTTGAAACACGATAAATCATTTATCTTTCACTGATTCTCGCTGACTTTGACTGATTCATATTTAGAGAGTATTATAATTTTACAAAGTTTTCTGTGAATTTACGCACGCACAAGCGTGTATAAACGAGGCTCATTCGATAATTTCACAGTACAATTGAAAAAAATGTATGAATAATGTATGTTCCACTTAGTAACTTTGACTGATTCAGATTTAGAAAGTACTGGACGACAGTGTACATTTACAAATGTTCCAATTGCGGTCTCTCGGATCAATGAAAAATTCACCTCTTTTTTCTTTCCAGAATTAGACTTTTTATTTTAAAAATCCAAGCTTTTCGGGAATCTGAATTGAATTTAACATTTTTATTATAGCTTGCATTTCGCTTACGATATTTTATGCAACAAAGGCCAAAAAAGTGCACCTTTTTGACCCGCGTTGCATAATAGTACATTATGCAACACATTGCGAGTATGAAAAATAGCGCTTTCCGTGCATGTATAACAAAATGCACGATATTTCAGTGTAGGACCGATGACGAGTAGTCACTCGTGTTTACAAGCCTGCGTAAAGCGAGTCAATTTCCAACTTAATCTCCGGGTCCATTCGTAGAGCTAAGCCAAGTTTTACAAACGGCTTTGCGTAAGACAATGGCGGGTTATGGAGCGTCGGTGGCGCCGCGTGCCGTGCTGTCCGGGGCGTTAATTAGGCCGTGCTCATATGCTAATATGTAGACTAAGCTCCGCTTATTCTCGTAGTAGCTGTTGCGAGCAAGTAACAAGCGCGTACCTTGGCCAGGCAGCATGCATATAAGCAACCGTGTAGAGCGAGGCCTTGCCTCGTTGGCTCCGCTAACGCGTATAAAGTACCAGCTACAGCAGCGAGCATAATGCCGTAGAGCACGAGATAGCGAGTACATGCACGCAGACGCGCATTAACACACGAGACTCCGCAAGCGGCGCGAGCCGACCTAGCTATTTGTCTCGCTAATATCTTCTCTTCTCCTTCGCCTTCATTGCTTTTGGTAAAGCAGTTACGACGCGCGTTAACCTCCGTTTCTGCATAACCCTGCATTGCTACGTAGCTCCTCGTGTAAGCACCTACGCGAACAACCCTCTGCTTGCCTATTGCTTTTCCCACTTGACGAATTTTCACCGCGCTGAAAATTGCCATTTTCACACCGCGAAACTTGGCGTGCTTGAATGATAAATCCCAAGTACTTTTTCGGGTTTTTTTTTAAGGTGGATCGATACTTTAATGCAAGGGTGAATTAGAAAAAATATTTATAACGCAACGTCATTAATTACATTTAATATGCCAGTATAATTTATTTAACAACATCTTCTTCTTCACGAAAAAAA
>JABFQM010003250.1:0-12285 GCA_022816865.1 Zelostemma sp. ZL-2020
GTAGGTGGTTGGGGCTCGGGGGGGGGGGAATTGTGGAGCGCCCGAGCATTTTGATTTGTAACGGCAAATTGCTTTGGCAAATGAGAATCGGAGTACTTTAAGATTCCAGGTCAAAATCCGAATAATGGCCAATGTCAGGATTTGCCGCTGGAAAAATGCCCGGCGAAACGTCAAGAAATTTCTACCCCCCCCCCGCCCCCCCCCAATGCCACGCGAGAGAAGCACGAGAAACTTTTGCATTGCTGTTTGTCGAAGGGAAAAATAATGGGCGGAAATCGATAAGTGTAAATGTTTCGTAGGGGTGGGTGTGGCCGTAAATTAGTAGCGGATGAGCGGCTGTAGCACGAAATTGCCGATCGTTAATTACGATCGAACGAAATGAAAATATCCGCCGTTTAATTAAAGAATGCCGAGAGCTTTTTTTGCAAAATTGTGTACGACTCTTGACTATCAAGAACGACGTGAAAAGTGTCGTCATGAAATAACGGAGTCGAGTTCTTCTCGCACGGACTTTAAAACTGTCGCCAAGAAAGTAATGAGACAACAGTTGATCAAACCGTGCAGTTTCTTTTCGACGCCACTTTCCGTTGCCACCAAACTCGGCTCGCATTGTCCGTGAGATTCGCATGAGATCTTGTGCCAGCGAACGCAGTCTTGTTTGCCGCGAATCAATAAGTTGTCCCGGTCTCTGCTGAAGTTGAAGGGCTCGGCGGCTCATATTTTCGGGACTTTGGCCACAAACTCTTTTCAAACGTTTGTTTTCATATAGGGGCAAACGGGGTATCGTGGGACACTTGTTATTTGAAAAACGACTTAACGTACGTATTAGTTTTTTTTTAATATTTAAAGACATTCAATCTTTTACATTAAAAAAAGTTATCGCGAGAAGAAATTTTTCCTTGTTCTCGATATCACATCGCGGTGTGTTACAAAGACAGAAAAGTAATTGCTTTTATTTCAAAAACTGAACCAATGTTATTAAAATTTGATGTTTTTTTCTTTCCAATTACGTGTAGTTAATGTTTTAATATGCTTTATTACTTCAGTGCACGAGCTATTTAATAAAAAAATGTCAATGCGGGACAGGCAATTTTACAAATATTTTTGCAATGAAGATCGATGGCAGGCAACTATTTCATTTGGTCAAGAATTATAAAAAATATTAACACGTTTATTATGTGGCAATGCTTATTTGGAAACGATGTCCCGTTTTTTCAGAAGGCTTTTCTTTTCATTCATTGAGTTACATCAAACATTTGCCATTTTGACTGATAATTATAGTCAGGTGTGCACTCCGCCAGGTGAAAGTATATTGTGCGTTTAGGACGTGAAGTAACAGTTTTTGGGATAGCGAGTATGCAGCGCGGGAGTCGTAGCGAGACCTCAGCTACGCTTACGCCTCGGTCTCGCTACGACTCGCGCTGCACTCGCTCTCCCAACAACTGCTTCACGTCCGACATGCACACGATACTTTTTGCAAGATCTGTCCTTAAAAAGTGGAGTTTTTAGCACTGTGGAACGGACGTAAGTGGCGCATGCGCACTTTGAAAAACGTCACATTTTAGTCCGCTCACAGCTCAGATTTTTCGAGCCTAGGCCGTGAAATGCACGACTTTTTAGTCCGCGGACAAAAATGCGCCATCTCACGTCCGCTCTACATTACTAAAATGTCCACTTTTGGACTGATTTTGCAAAAAGAAAATAACATGTTTACGAGATTTAAATTCGTTTTTGTTTGGATTGAATGAAAAAGCTGAAAACCAAATGATACGAAACATTGGAACTGTTGGAAATGAAGGACGAAGAGCGTAAATTCAAGGAGAGCAAGAGGGTGAAGGGAATTGGAGTGGAATCGAATTATGTATGCGGGGGCAATCGAATTTTATGCGATCGGCTCTTTCACGATGAAAAGCAGAATTTCCTGATTTATGACTTTTATGCAAGTTTGAAAAAACCTTAGCGTTTCATTCGATTTCGGATTTATGCAATTTTCGTGACAGAAAAGTATGTCATCTGGGAATTCTTTTGAATGGATACTAGAATCCATTGGACGTTGAAATCTTCTCCTAATGCAGAATTTTGCATCAAAATAAAGAGAGAGAAGTTTTGAAAAAATGTTACCTGTCAAAAATGCGCGCCTCCTTGAGAACGTTGCCCAGGTTGATGTAAGCATCCAAAAAGTTGGGGTCGAGGGCTACAGCCTTCTCGAAATGATGAATGGCCAACCAGATCTCACCCTGCGCGTTGAAAACACAGCCCAGGTTGCTCCAAGCTACCGCGAAATCCGGCCGCGTTTCGATCGCCTTTAAATAGCACGCCTAGAGTCAAAAGCAGAAAACTTGTAAAAAATGCTCGCAATTCTGATAAGGACGCGCGCCGCGCATTGCCCAGCCTCTCTCCGCCGCGCTGCTTATTTCCTGTCATCTTCTTTCTTTCTCCCTTCTCCAAAGATTTTATCAACTTTTATAATGCAAGCAGAAATCATAGCATTCATTGACTGACCAAAAGATTAGAGTTGAACTTTAGCTTACGCGAATCGGTATCGAGTATAAAATTAAAAAGTTGACGAGACTGCAGAAAAATGCGAAACGTGTCGCGGCGAGTTGTTGGGGAAAAGGAGGATGGAGCGGTGGAGGAGAAGGGAAGACGCGCTGGAACACCACTCGATGTAATCGCATTGCACCGTCGAGCCCCGGGAATGCGTCCTAAAGGGCTCCACGGCACAAGACAATCAAGTCCCTGTGAAAACGAACGCGTTCTTCGTTTCCTTTATTGAAGCGATTAAGAAGCTGCCGCGCGACGAGCAGTGCCCCGGATATAGAGGATCTATGAAAAGTGTCGCGCAAGTCGAGAGGCGGGCTGCCGCGTAAAGACAGTGCAATCCGTACCTAGAAAATAAAAAAGAGCCTGGGCTGGCCGGTCCTTGATGGGTCTCGCGGGGGGAATTGTTACAAATTCGTTTTTCAAAATGTCAAGTTTACCAGTAAAAAAAGATGATTTTTCGTTGCAAAGTGTAGATTACTTTTACTTACCGAAGAAGCATCAGTAAGATTTTTCGGGAGTTGGGTGGGGGGAAAGAAAAAGAAAAAAAAAAAGGAAAGAAAGGAAAAAAAAGCGGACAAATGTGGGAAAAGGACCGGCCTTGGGATCTACATTACCTTCGATGTACACTTCGGTAGGTTGGCGCATGTACGGGTCGTAAGCTCTCATAATAAACATAGACTGAGAGACAGTTACTGAATAACCAGGTTCAGATTTCACCCTTTGAGCGAGGAAGCAGCGGTAAGAGACCAATCGCACGGCACCGACTCTCCCCGTCCTAGAGTTGATATTCCGTCCACAACAATAAGACAGCTGCGTTAATCTTTCTTCATTACTCAACATTCTTCGTTTTTCTCCGCCACTTCTCATCTATCCATACTCCCTCGTTTTTACAATAAAAAATCACTTTTCAACTCGATCGAGGCCAAATGGAAAGTCAAAATTTGCAATTTGCATGTTATTTCCCGTGGCTGAAGTCACGTTTCCGCGTCTTTTGAAGCCAGAGAGAGTTCTCAGGACTATTTACGTTGTGCAGAAAACAAGCCTCGCTGCCTCGAGCAATTTACATTTAATTTCCGCACTCGCTGCTCACAAAGACTTGGTTTTACTTTGTGCAATAAAACGAAATGTTCATCAGGGTTGAAACGTAGAGTCGAAATTTTCATGTACTGTTCACGTTTCATCGCGTGGACTTGTTAAAAAGAAAGCCAACCCTGATGCAAATTTATGTAATCGGCGTTACTTTTAAAGCTTTAAAAAAGTTTGCCTCGAGTGCGGATCACCAGCGCCGCGCTGCAAACAGACTTCTTGACTAATACGGCTGTTGTCTCATCCAAATGAAGGTTGCAAAAACTTGTAAATCGTACGAAAACACATGTGAGGGGGAGAACAAAAAGAGGAAAAATACCCGAGCAAACGACAAAAAAATGCGACACCAAAAGTAGTCAAGTAGCCTCGCGCCACATGGAGATGCGTGTGAGCAGGTAAAAGTGGATGAAAAGATGGAAAATGGTGCATAAAAAAAGAGTGATCTTATGAACTGGTCGCGCGCAGCGGGCTCCACTCGATTTTGAACGTCCGAAAGCAGCATTGGAAATGCAAAAAGTGGAGCTCGCTAAAATGGCAAACATAGCACTCGCGGCAACGTCGATAAAGGTTCATCATCGAGAATCATTGAGACGACGCTGCTGCGAGTCGCGCCGTGCTGTTCTGTGCGGTCTCCAACAGCTTCCGACCTAAATCTTGGTTCTAAAAAAAAATCCTTATTTTGCGTTTTTCGAGGACGACACTTTGAAAACAAGACATAAGGGTACAAAAGTACATTCGAGTCGATGCTGCAACGGCGAAAAACTTTCAAAGTGCGAACTCTCGCGCCGCGCGCTATTTCGCTTTTCAGGCGCGCGAAGATGGCTTTCTGCGGAGCGCTTCTCTTTATTCTTCTCTATTTTTTCGAGCTTCATGGCAAATCATTTTAATTGCGCTCAAGACATTCCTCAGAACTCCGCTGGTTGCAACTGGCACAAATCGCGCATTCACGTTTACACATGTTTTCCTTTACTTTTCATGGAACCGTTAGAACAAGCTTTTAAGAAATGCAAGAAAAAACGCGAATGCGCGAAATTAAGCCGTGCGATCTTGAAAAATCCCCAACGGAACTTCAAACGTAAAGAGCGGACATTTAAAACGAGGATTGAAAACGTCCAGATTTTACGCACGTGTTCCCCTGGAGATATTTCAGAAAAGCTTGCAAGGTCTACATACCTTTGCTTCGTCGAGTCTTGCTAAAGCTTTCAAAAGATTACCCAGATCGCTTCGTACGCAGTAAAGATCCTGAAACAAAGCACATCTTTTAGACCAAGGCTCTATCATAAACATTTATTTCTTATTTGGAAACAATTCAAATAACCGAAATTCAATCCAGCTTGATTCAAATTGGAAAACGAAATGTACCCCAAAAATCCTCTTTTATTTTTGAAAAACCGCAAATTACGAATGTTTACAGATTTTGTCTAAGAAACTGGAAAACTAGCTCTTTTTCAATCAAAAAATTCATGAATACAGAAACCATGTGAAATTACAATCGAATTCCTCAGTTGAGACATTTATCAAGCAAACGTCGCGAATTATTAAGTGTCATGAAATGTGTTTCTCGAATTAATAAAGAAGTCAAATTGAGGAACTCCCGTTTTCTCGATAGCGAAAGAACAATTTTTAAGAAATTGACCAAAAATTGTGGATGGTATTCCCGATTATTTAATTTCTTAAAAATTAATAAAGAAATCCGTACTGGATTATATTGCAGAGCAGTGACATAAGCTTGAACAGCTTGTTCCATGTCCCCGGCAGCCACGAGGGCTGCCGCAAGATTAATGTATCCATCGATGAAGTCAGGCTTGAGGCGCACTGCGTGTCGATAATTCTCCAGCGCCTCCTGGAGTTGTCCCCTCTCTTTGTACACGTTTCCCAGGTTACTATAAGCTTCTGCAAGTAATGGATTCTGCTTTATCGCCAGAGTACTGTAATGCGCCGACCTAAAATCCAAAAGTCACGTGAAAATGTTAAAAGGGCAAAAATCAACTACAATTTGTCTCATTTTCACTTACTTTTCCAGTCGACGACACTGAAAGTGAATGGACGAAAGGAGCAGAAGAACACCCGAGTTGTTCGATTCTTGTCGCCACAATTGCATACAGTGTCGTTCCGCATTCTCATAGTCCGCTGCTTGGTACTCACGATGTGCAAGCTCCAACAGCCCTGAAATCAACATTCACTTTTAGCTTAAAGAAAAAGACAAAGAGACGAACATTTTCCATCTTTGCTGTATGAAAAAAAGAAAAGAAAAAAAAAACGAACAATAAGGATCGATGAGAACGGTGCTTTGCTCGTTGCTTTCCTTATCCGTCACTACGAGGTATCCATTTTGTGCGTTTTCGCCGGTCAAGATCACGCCGCCGAACACGCCATTCGCAATTTTCGACGCGACGCCGTTTTCTATCGTTTGCACGCTCATTTTCCCCGGATTTTCGCGACCCGCATCGAACGCGATTTCCCGGTTGTTTTAACTGCCGTTACTCTGATCGACTGTCGGAAACTTTCTTTCTTGTGCGTTTCTTTTTTGCTTGCTTTTCTGTTCAGTGATCACAGGCTGGCTCTGCCCATTTGTCACTATGGCAATGGCAGAGTTCGGCAGAGCGGGCAGAGAGGGAGGTAAGGCAGGCAGGGACGGCGCTATTCACCTCGGGGCCCGGCTTTCACAATTTACCGACATTCGAACGCAATTTTTTTTTCTGAAAGAGAATTGAAGATTTTACATGGCATTTTAGGAGAGAAAAATCAAATTGAGCAAAAGAACAAAAAACCCATAATTATAGAGAGAAAGCGGTCTGATTTGGGAACTGAATATTTCCAGGTCGTATGAAGGTTTTGTAAGTTTCGGTCGTGTTTGCCCATGCCTGCCTGTCCCTCGCCGCTCTGTCTCACTTGCTCTGTTTCTCTTTCTCGGAAAGCAGATGGAGGTAAGGAAATGGAATATTCCACTGCATCGGGTGAGAGAGCCGAGAGACGTGTTTAGTTACATACGTATTATAGGATTTTAGAGCATTAGAAACATTTCAAACTGATTTTTTTTATAGCGAGCCGAATTGCAACAAATTTAACCTGTGCTCGAAACTATTGGAACACTTGTGTTCAGTTTAATAACTCGAAATGAAGATATGGACATTTTTTTTGAATCCTCTAATATTTAAAAATTAAGTTTTTGGAATCGTTTGTACGGAAAATAAATGCAAAACTGTAAATATCTCGAGAAAGAAAAATTGGTCAAATGAACTTTTATATATTCTATGAGACATTTGGAGTTTCGGAGCCAAAAATTCCATAAAAATCCAGTAGCTAAAAACCTTTCCTCCATTTTTCATTTCGAACAATGTTAAGTAAAAATTTTACTACTAACAATTTTGATATCTTTTATAGAGGAAAAAAGCAGACTTTGTTTCAAGCTTAGAAAATCCAAACAAAAGAGAATATTTCCAACAAATAACGTTGAAATTATGATCAAGTTTACTGTTTCACAATCACGCGCAATGCAAAAAATATAATGAAACAAAATAACATTGATATACTGAATTAGTTCTGTCTATGTCTCATTCTTGAATAAATTAGCATCATCCAACGCAGAATTTTGTGTTAGTGCATCGGAAATAAAATATTCGAAAAATCATTCAAAATCACTCTTGAATGTTGATTTTGTCGATTTCGGAGTAGTACTTTATCGATAAGACGATTATTCATGTCAAAATACGAGTTTCATTTGTTTATCTGTACTATAAATATGTACATATAAACGATCTTGCAGCTTTTAACATTTCCCGTTATTTACAATGTCAATGGTGTACGTGAGTCAAGTAGTCTTCAATTATCTTTTATCAAAGCCCGAAACCGAACGACGGAGTTATTTTCGTCCAATGCTGCGATAATACGTTTTTACAAAATCACCTGACCGCGCCATTTTGAATTCATTATTTCGGGCTATACTCGGCCCAAGCCACGGAGTAATAGGTCTGGCAAGGTGCATCGTCATATGCGATGTGCACTGGCATACACACATGTAAATACACACACTCGCGCTCAATTGGCTGTATCGATCGATGTCGGCTCTCAGTTCAAAAGATGAATATAAAAAAAGCTGTGAGCAAAAAGAAAATGTACTCACCAACTTGCTGCACATCATTCATTTTGAGGATGACGCCGGGGTCGGAGCTTGTCGAAAACTGCCTCTGATTCTGCTGCTTCTGTTGCGGTTGCTGCGTCGGCATTGGTCTGACTCGTCTGCCCGATTCTCCGTTTACACTGTTCTCTTGTCTCTCACTAAACTCTCAACGCACCAATTCTCCGCCCGCGTGTTTTTTATATGCGGGACTTAGGAGGCTGGAGCACGGAAACACGGAGGAATCGTTTCTCTCTCTTTCTCTCTCTTTCTGATACTAGAGGGTTTCAAGTTTGTCACTATTTGGTCTACTGTCTACAACGCCATGTTGCCGAGCTCACTGAGATATTGCTTTAGATCGTGATGCATGCAACTTGGCACTGGCGCACTTGCCACGCTCTTCGTGACTTCGTGAGGTGTTTTTGGCGGCGACGGAGGGTAAGGGGCGGTCAACGTCGTCAACGTTGCCACGGGGGTCGGGGCAGATGCGTCAAGTTGAGTTGGCGCAGATTCCTCGCGCGTTCGCCATTTTCGCAGGATAGCCAATTACATCAGTTTTAGTATTTTTCACTCCAATCCGGTCCCTGGAAAATGTCTCAAGAACATGGCGAATCAAAGGTGCCGACGAAAGATAACTACTGTCTGTATATGTATACTGTGACGCGATTATAGACGAAAAATTGTATAAATGTAAGATCTTCCACGATTTTTATCAATTTGTTTGTCAGATGCTTTGATGAACGCTCTAAAAATAATTTTTTCCGACACGGTAAGCTTCAATTTAGCGCCATTCTGACGCCTGTAGAAGTCATCTCCCCCCTTTTAGCAAACCGCAGTCATGTCACTGGTCACTGGTTTTTTCCAAGTACATCCAGTTTCAAAATTTAGCGCACAGGAAAGATGAACGAATTTCCGCCACTTACATAAATTCAATAATTAATACTTTGCAAGAAATAATTGTATGTGATTATAAAATCTGAAATAAAAACAATTTTTACTTCTTATTAGGGGGGATTACTTAAAGATTTTTCTTGCTTTAAGAAAGGGACGAAGCGAGAATTAGAAAAAGACACCCTTATCGCAATTTCCCTACGAGTTTCTGGGCTGTGTATGAATTATTAAGCGAAAAAAAGTACATGGAATAGTAGTATTTTAGTGAACGAATGGTAAAAAGCTATTCATTTCTTACAATTAATGTCCTAATCCGTAAATAATGTACGAATTACTCGGTGGTCGCGATCTCGAACGTCGACCGGCAAGGAATTCGTACATTACATTTACGGATTAGAGCATAAATCGTAAGAAATTAAATTTCTCACTCGAGTGAGAAAATTGAGAAGCCACTGGAAAAATCAGGGAACGTTTTTGCAGGAAATCCCAAATAAAAGTAGTACATATAGGTACATGCATACCCAGGACTACAATTTTACAGGGAAAACAATTTTTAGCGTTTCAATGCAAAATGTCGATTTTATTTCTATTATGGCTGCGATTGAAAAAAAATCTACATAGCGCAAGTACATCGTGTGTCGTCAATGATTTTTTCTCGTGTATTTCTTGAATCATCCGATAAATTACACATTTGAATTTCTTAATGTAATGATAATCTAAATTAATTACGCGGTAGTTTACCTACTTCAATGTAAACAATGATAAAAATAAGTAAAAACATGAACTGGTGATATTGTTGATGAGCAAGGTGCCGAGGTATATTGAATAAAAGTATAAAAATACTTGCTGGTGGGATTTCGAAAATTTGTTAATTAAATTGTGATAAGGCACGTTGAATTATTATATACAATTATCCAAAGTGTGCTGAATCCAAAGACTCTACCACAGTTTTGAGCAGTTTGCCAAGAAGAGGCAAAAGTTTTTTGGTGTCTATGGTGATTCCGAAGCCACCGCTCGTCACGACATCCAACGCTGATCGCTTTTCCAAACATTCCTTTCTAGCTGCATTTACCAAAGACTCGTCTTCATTGACATTGAGATGTACAGGCTCGCAAGTATACTTTTGTATAGTGGAATCTTCGAGGAGCCTGGCCGAAAGTTGACAGCACAGGTTATCGTCCTCTTTGGCCAAAACTACGAGACTTTTCTTAGGATTAACATCAACGAGCGTCGCGGAAATGTTCCAGTCGTCGGTGTCCGTCATGTGTTCGAGGAAGTCAAAGAATATGCCGACCTCGGTCGCGGTCTCGCGCGCTATAAGTTGTCTGTCACGCAGCACGAGTCTCGGACTCTTGATGCCTTCTAGAGCTTGGCAGAGAATAAGAACGAGATTGACTTCAAGGGCGAGCCTCGTATTGTTTTGTTCCATGGAGGAGAACCAAGGATCGCTGCTGTCGCCACGAGTCGCGTTACCCTCGACTCGGTCGGAGCGCGTTTGTTGTTGCTGATTAGCGGCGTCGTTCCGCTGTTGCTTATCGTTGCTCGTGGTGGAACTGGCGCCTTTGACGACCCGTCCTGGCACTGGTACAAGCGCCGTTGCGCGCGAAAGAATCGTGTTTTCGCATATCAACGGATCGAAGGGTCTCCTTATGAGGCGGGGATTGCCAAGAAGCGGGACGGTCACGTCCAGGCCAGTCAGGTAACCCGAAAAGTCGGTGTTGCTCGAGTAGTTGCCTACGGAAATGAAAAAACAGTTAATCTTGCTCTTGCGCGCATTTCCAAAGATTTGCAACAATTTTCTTACCCGCGCTTGAACTCGTTCCAGCGATCGTAGAGCTCGAAGAATTGAGAATTTTCCTCAAATCCTTGGCCTGCATCCTGCGCAAATTTTCCGGGGTTGCTCGTTCCCATTCCCTTCTTGCCGAATCGATTTTGTCGTCTTTGGCTGGAGGCGGCCTACTCGCTCCGCCAGCGATCACAGAAGAGTCAGACGATTTTAAATTCAACTGGGCTTGAGTGAAGAGCTGCGTCGAACTGATGATCGTGCCGTAAGTTAGACGCGGCGCGGAGTTGATGGACATTTGGGGCGGGCCGAAATTCATCTCGGCCATGGGCGCGTACCAGAAATCGTCCTGCTCGTAGATGGTGTCCACGAGGGCGTTGAGTCGCGGCGAAAAGTGCACGAAACTCTGAGCGCAAAAGGTATTTATGAGGATCAACTTGTTGACCAGGAGCTTGAGCTCGCCGCTCGGTAGAGTCTCGTCGCACGATTGCAATTCCTCGGCGCTCTCGACTCTTATGCCGTCGATGATGAACTTGAGAATCCGCGGTCTCAGAAGAAGATTAACGGTGCTGTCGTACGCGAGGTAAGTACATTTCTGAAAAACGTAAATGGAATTTCGTGAACTTGCGCTTGATTGGATGTTTCAGGTTCGAGGCGCATTACGTACCACCAAAGTTTTACGAACACTGGGCTGTATGGCTTCCCAAAATATGGGCCTGGTGGACAAGGATGAAATGAAGACGATGAGCGATTGCAACAAATCAGCCGCAAGGGGATCGGCGGTATGTCGGAGCAAGGTCGATATTTCCATGAGTAAGTATTCGTGGGAAGCTAGGAAAGTGACGACTTGGGAGACATAAGTGGATCCGGTCTCGTTGGTTACGAGGCCGATAAGAAATTCCAGTCCGGTCGTGTAAAGAGGCCACCAATCTTCGCATCGCCATTTTTGGTTTTTGTCGACGACGTCCTTAAACGAGAATAAGAGTTTTTTTTCAAGTCCAAATTTGACAAGGCCCGGCACATCGCAACTTACATTGTACAAGGAATTCAACAAGCTGTGTTTGATATCTTCCGGTGGGACGAGGGAAAGGCACAGGTTTGCGCTAGCTTCTCCGTCGATGGTATTCAAGTCGTAAGGGGAGCGCGCTATGGTACCGAGCAAGGTAAGCGCAGCTTTGCTGAACGTCGCGTAGGCTCGCTTTTGCAGAGTCATGGAGATGCAAGTCATCAGCTCGGATACCAAAAGCTTGAGATGCGAGGAGGCGATTTTTCGCCTCCTGGGATCTTGGGAGTTGGCGGTGGCGAATTCCAAACGCATGCGGAGCAGACGCGTCGCCAGGCAGACCGTCAGCGTCGCCGACATGGATTCAGCCGACGCCGCTGCCTCGTCGTCCTGGCCCACCTCGTCGTTCTCATCCAGCTTTCTCTTCCTCTCGTTGGAACGCGAAGCTGTTTCTTTGAGCAGCTCGAGATCTTCCGTTGCCAAAACGCAGGCTTGCCCGAGAAGATACTCGAGCGTCGCGTTGTCCTTGAGGAGAGCGTCGGGAACGATTTCGGCGCAGGCGACGAGCAGCGCGACGAGAGCCTGTTTCAGGGGCTTCATGTGAGAGCGATACGTTTGGGCGAGTTCTTGCATCAAACCGGCCAGCTTGCTCTTCATCTCGTCCGAGGATTCGCCGACGTGCTCGAGCTTCCACGAAGTGACGCACCGCAGTGAAATCGAAGTTAAAAGTTTCACGACCTTGGAGATTCGCGGAGTAGCCGCGGTAAACGCGGCCGATGATTGTTTCATGTACTCGAGGAGTCGATCCAAGGCGAGGTAAGTCGTAAATCGAGCCTGGTCACGGGAGATGGAATGATTTTT
>JABFQM010003251.1:0-12284 GCA_022816865.1 Zelostemma sp. ZL-2020
GTTTCGATGTATTATTAATATTGAGCCCAAAAAACTGGAGCAAAATCGCGATTAGGCTGTCCTTTTCTAATTCTCGCTTCGTCCTTTTTTAAGAGAGAGACAGAATCGAGGTGAGGCGCCCCCTTAAGAAGATTTTCGTGCTCGTTTCGAGCCGCGTTACTCGCCACGTTACGCGAGCTCGCTATTTACATGTCATTTAACTATATAAGAGTGCATACTGCGTGGCTTTTTTTTAGCCACTGACATCACCGTTGCATCGAGCTCGGCGCGCGAAAAAAATCACTTGGCATTCCTGCTTTCGCGGCCCGAATAAAACGTTCTTTCGATTGATCACGCGCATTTT
Organism: Zelostemma sp. ZL-2020; assembly: GCA_022816865.1. Classification (NCBI taxonomy): domain Eukaryota; kingdom Metazoa; phylum Arthropoda; class Insecta; order Hymenoptera; family Platygastridae; genus Zelostemma; species Zelostemma sp. ZL-2020. Next base: position 344 of record JABFQM010003251.1, read on the forward strand.
CCGGGACGAAGAAATCGGCGCACGAAAATAGAATAAATATCCCGCGCTTTTAGCCGCTCGCGGCATGTTTCACGTCCAGCTTTTAAAAAAAAAAAAAAGAAAAGCAGCTTGCTCGATTTTACTACTGCATTCGCGTGTTCAAGGTCTCCGAAATGGGCTCTCGAAAAACTGGAAATAGACGCCTGGAGATTTCGACTTTCCGCGATTTTCTCGAATGCTGTAGGATGTCAATCGAAAGCGAAGAATTCAAATGCTTTTTTTATACTACTCGTAAAAATCCGTTTTATCGTCACGTGTCAAAGCTCCTTAACCCTCGGCGTACCCACGCGTCAATCGTGCATTCGTCGCGTCACCTAGTCAACTTTTACATGATTTCTTTTTCAAATCATGTAGAGCCGAGTAGAGTATCGTTAAATGGAGTTTGATTGAACGTTTCATATGAAGAAGATATCTCTCGATGTACCGAGTAGCAACGGGTCGAAAATATTAACTGCATAATTCGATGATTTAATCGAGATTGAAAAAGGAAAATTTGGGAGAGTTAATAATTATGTATTGCGAAAATTAAAAAAAATTTCTGATGCTGTTTATCGTATCGCACTAACTGCAATTTTGGCTTCAAGTATCCAAGTTTTATTTTTCGCGTATTCCCAAGTCGATGCGCGTTGCACAGGTTTAATATTTTCGTAATCAACTAGGTCTGATTTTCAATATTATCTATGATCAAGATGAATTTCCATTGAAAAAAAGTTACCGAAAATTCGGAAAAATTGCAAACCGCATTATCAAGTATTTTTTTCCTTTTTTTTCATAATTTTTCAAAAGAGCAGCACAGCTCGTAAGAGTTTGTAATGATTTCGAACAACGAGAAAAAATTTGAGAATTTTACAGAAAATTATCGCGGCTCGTTTCTTTGAATCGAGACGATGCTTTGAAATGTATGACGCGAGAGTTGATACGCGAGGCGAGACTTTGATATTACACTACGAGCGTTTTCATATCCATATTATATTATTAGCCTCGATAAATTAAGCACACGCACACGCATTGTAAGAATAAAAATTGGAAAATGGGAAAATTCGAAAACTCGGATTACGTAATGTCGTGTTTCTTCGTAGCTTCGCAAATGTATTCTTTTGGCTTTTCTGTTGTTTAGCCCGTCGGTGAATGGACATCGCTGAACGTCGTTGAGTGGATGGCAGCTCTAAATCTCTATCGATATGCAGACGTTTTCAAGTCCAAGGACATCAAAGGCAGCGATCTGCTCCATTTGGATAGAGAAAAACTCATGGTGAGAGCGCTCTTTAGCACCTTCCCCATAATCCCCGTAATGTGTAGTACAATATTACATCATTTTCTTCCCCTCGGCCCTCGGCCCTCGGCCAATGATTACGTAATCATCATCATCGAAAGAATCGCCGGAACGAGTTTTTAATGCGGCTTGAATGAAACCGGATGATTCGGAGTAATATTAAATATCAATTACAGCTCCGTAATTCGATAATTACACCCTTTCCGTGGATTTCGTTGATCCCGGTTTTATCGGGGAGATTGCTTTCTTTATCGCGACAGAAACGCGTGACTCGAGCGTTCTTTGTTCCCCCCAGAAAAATGGGATTTTTCAACTCCCGTAATATTAAGCATCAATTCCCGAAAGCGTCGATTTCAGCCGAAAATTGAGATACATTATTTTCGTGGCGCGAAAATTTACTTTTCCCCGTGGAATTTGCAAGTACAATTCGAACATGTAAAAAAAAAAAAAAACAAAAAAGAGGAAAAACTTTTGTGAAATTTCGAGGGGACAAAAAAGAAGGTTGAAGCGCGTTCAATTTTTCGACGCGGGCATGAAAAAAAAAAAGTGGCCTTTTATTCCGCGCCGAGCCGAGAAGAGCGCGCGCTAGTACACAACAACACGCAATGACAAGGAGAGAGTGATGAACGAGCGAGAGTGGCCCTGCGATGATGTGGATGCGCGAGAGGCATGAAAACCTTCCGGAGGAGAATTTTACGAGCTCTCGGGGGGGAGAGCTCGTCCCTTGCCGGAACAACCGTTATTACACGACGGCTACCGTCTCGGTATTTCCTTGCACGCGGGACAAATACCCGAAAAATCGTCCCCCTCTCCCGGGAGAGCGGGCTCGTTAAGAGTTTTTACGAGCGCGTAAAAGTATTTTTAGAATTCAGATTTGATCGGGTTCGCGGGCGCGATGTTTATTTATACGCGGACGCGATTCGTTTCGCAAAGGATTTTTTTTGTATTTCGCGACGAGGAGAATCTAATCAAGCTTTGACGAGTTGACTTGCGCGTCGCTTGTCCACGTCCCGGCGGCGGCTCTCTTTGGCTTATCCAAAGTTGTGTAAAATTCACCAGGAATATCGTAAAAATCGTTGTCGTAATTGCGACAACGATTCGGGTGTCGGGCGTCGATGCGTTTTTCATGGGGTATATCCGGTGTACGGGGATTTTTCTAATTTTCTTACTACATATTTGAATAAGGAATTGAATGGATTTTTTTTTTTCATGGATTCCGAAGCATGGGAAAGATGATTGAGTTTTTGTTGAAAAAATGAACGAGTTTAGTCTCGGGCATTTTTACAAGGGGCGCTGCTTTTACGTGACAGCTCGTCAAGTTATAGTCTTACAGGCTGTAATTAAGAAGCATTTGCAAATGTTTTAAATTACTCGGCCGCCGCGTCTAGAGCGTTCTTTTATCAAGAATCGCGGTTAGGAATCGCGGAAAATGTTTCTCGCCCGTTTCCGACATTTTTCGTATTTATTCACTTTTTTCTTTTTTCATTGAATAATTGACGGATTAACTCCGGCCGCCAAAAGTAATCAAATTTTATAATTTATTTAACAATTGAGCGCGTCTGGAAATTTTCCATTATTCTCCATGGAACTAATCGAATAAAAATTGTTGACGCGGCATTAAAACCGAGCATTTTTTAACAATAATCGCTAGCGTCTCTACAGTTTTGATTCGATTGAGTTTCATATGTTGAGAAAAGCTTCCTCAAACGATATGGAAAAACTTGGTCGCTTCAAATGTCTCCAAATCGAAAGTTCCCTCGATACTTATTCTCCGCGAACGTCGAAAAACACGGGTTCCGATTTACATAAAATTATTATCAGTAAAAAATCGCTATGATATTTGGCGTCAATCGACGCACGAAATTTGACCGAGTACATTCGCGATTTATGTTTTATAAAACATCCATGTTTTTATAATTTTAGAAGAGGAAAAATTCAACTTTTCATTTTTTTATTATACAAATAATACAATATTATATTAGACAAAAAATTATATCAAGAAAAAGTGTCCGTCTAAATGAGGCAAATACGCGATCGTCACATTTTCGAGCACCTGTTTTCGATCCAGATCCGCTCAATATTTCTTCTTCGTTAACGGAACATTTTTATTTCTCAGCTAATAATTTGCATGTTTGTGGCCAGTTATTTTATTAGCAAAAAATATGTATTTGCTAAAAAGATATGGCTCAAAGAATTGTTCACCGACCTAATCGTTCACCGAAACGCATGTCTCTTTTTTGTAAACAAATATTTGTGTAAAGCGCCAAGGTAAAGTGGTTGCAAACATTGTCCCGTGAACAATATGCAAACTATAGCTTGTGTGCGAAGAAGAAGATGAATTTATTACGTTCAGAAAAACGAATAAAGCTGTAAAAGTCGGGGGGGATCTTATTGCTCAGAAGTTGTGACTAAAGTTGAAAAGGCTAATTTGTATTATGTTTTTGCAGAATATGGGAATAAAAGATGAGTTCCATCAAAAGAACATTTTGGTGTGCATCGAGGAACTTTGCAAATCCCCGTCTCCTCCGCCAGGTTCGGAAGCAAAGACGGCGACGAGCGTGACGGAAAGCAGCGAAACCTGCAACGCCAACAGCACAAGCTCGGCCCCGGCGATCAGCAACGCTCATAATCTCGTGCCTCAGAGCTTCAGTGTCTTGGAAAGGTGCAAAAAGTGCCATAAATACCTCAGGGGCCTCTTACATCAAGGTTTTTTCTGCCAAGGTAGGTCGAAACCGGCCGCCTTTTCAAAAAAAACCCACGAATAAATCACGTCGCTTGCAATTTTATGTAGTGGGGGACGTTTTTTTTTTCTTTCTTTTCCGACAAAATTACGATATTACAACTCGCACGATAATCCGTGTTCTCGACAATATTATTATGATATCTTTTAAAATTTGCATTCGTGAAAGAAAAAAAATTTGGAGGATTATTGCAATAACGAAAACAGACAGTTGAGAACAGACGAAATTTTAAGGTATGAAAAAAAGCTGGAAAAAGATGCTTTTGGCAGCTAATTAAAGGTGGAAAAAAGGGTTCGGCCGAGGCGATAACGCTCGCAGTCACTCTCCTTTTTACGACAACTCGTAGACGTGCCATCGCGGCTGCGAAGGCTTCCCTCGCAGGGAGTATTGCGCTCGAGCACGAAACGTCCGTGATTTTATTGAGCATCGATACGTTCCGAGGAGCCTGAAACTGTCGCCATGCAAATCTGGCCGGACATAATTTCCCCTACAACTCGATCAACGCGGAATAATGCATAAAGAATCCCGCGCGTGTTTAAAAGTGCGAATTCACGGCTTGGAAGAAGGGAAAAAAAACGCATCGAGATTAACATGTATTTGCATAGGCGCGTGGAGTACAAATGAAAATGGTACTTATTGGTTCAAAGATTGCGATCTAGTTTTGCAAAATGCTCGCTCGAGCCGCGCGAAACTCGAACCCTATTTATTATTGCGCGCTTAGTTATTCGTAATAGCGCGCGGGCGTTTTTAATTTTTTAAATTTGTTAAGGCTCTCGTTACGTTCGTCGCGCAAGATGAAATTTTCATGCATATATTTCTTCTTTCTTTTTTTGCTAGATTGTGGATTGATTGCTCACAGAACTTGCTCAGCCACAGGTTTACCTATGCCATGTGTTCCATCCAACGCTCGTGACAGCCGATTCTCCGCAGGTAAAATTATTGCGCACGAGGGAAGGGGCAATTTTGATGCTTTATTCAAGAAGATCAAGTTTTTCTTTCCTTTAGAAAGAACAAAGAGAACCATGATTACGTGAAACATCCGTTAAATTGCTGTTTGTTATTGTTTCGAAGCCGTTGTTTTGAAAAAATGAAAATTGTGAAATTTCCAATGATTTGGAATTGCAGTATTTGGACTGGCGTTGTGCTCGCAATTCGACATAGCGACTCGCGCGGCTCCAGTTTTGGTCGAACGATGCGCCCGTGCCCTTGAAGAAAGAGCCTTCATTGATATCACCTTGGATCTCTATAAAGTTTATCACAGTAGTCCGCCGAATGAACAGACAATTGAACTACGACAAAAGCTTAACGAAGGTAAACGTTTTATCCGCGCCCATCGACTACGGAAAAGGTCAGGCTTTTCTCATCTCTTCTCTATTTCAGACGTGTGCAATACGGATCTGAATCCATACAGCGCTCAATGCATCGCCAGTGTTTTCAAAAAATTTTTGCGGGAGCTACCCGATCCCGTCATCCCCGTGCAATGGTACGACCGATTCGTGGATGCTTCGGGTGAGTTAATTATTATTGCATTTCAAATTTCCAAAGTTATTATTAAAAAGATGTTGATAATGATTTTTGGGGGTCTTTTTTTTGTCCAGGATTGAGAAGTGACGAACAGTGCGCGGCGCGTCTTGGACAATTGGTCGCGGAATTACCGGATCACCATAGAAGTACGCTTCGTTTTTTGATGGCTCACTTTTGTCGCATCTGCCAGATTCAACACTCGAGAGGGTACATGGAACCTCCGACGATTCTCGTACAAGTTTTGTGCCACATTTTTCTGAGGCCTCCCTGGGAAAGGATTATGTAAGCTCGATCATTGAGATTATAGTATGACTCGCTTTTCTCTGACCCCCCATTCCCCATGCTTAACGAAAGCCATTTTTACAGACAAGTCGTTTACAACACGGAAGCACATATCCGCATCACGGAATTGCTATTGCTTTATGGAGATTGGAACGAAAAGCTTCCGGAATTTGCGAACGCGCCTCAACTGCCTCCGCGGAAAGTGTCGAGGCCGCAGTTCCCGGTGCTCGAGTTCCCGGGCCTCGAGGAAGAAGTCGCGGCGAACAGCAACGATCGAGCTAGCCAGGAAAGCGGCAAAGAAACGCACGTTCATAGGTACTCCGTAGACTCTTCCATAAGTTACATTTTTAACGTTGAATTTTGCCTCTTTTTCTTTGCCAGGCCAAGAACACTTCAAGACGCCGAATGGTACTGGGGCGATATAACTCGGGACGAGGTCAACGAGAAGATGATCGATACATCGGACGGAACTTTTTTAGTGAGAAATGCCTCTTCGAAAGGCGGCGAGTTCACCCTGACGTTGCGCAAAGGTGGCGCGAACAAACTCATCAAAATCTGCCACCGGAACGGCAAGTACGGATTCTCGGAACCGTACAATTTTCACTCCGTCATCGAGCTCGTCGACTACTACAGGAACTGTTCCCTCGCGCAGTACAATTCCACGCTGGACATCAAACTCGTTTATCCCGTCTCGCGCTTTCAGCAGGTGGATGATATTGCCGGAGGCGGCGGCGGCGGCGGCGGCGGCGGCGGCTGCGGCGACGGCGACAGCCGCGGCGGATTTGATTACGGAGCGATACTCATGCGGTTTTTTTTACTCTTTGGATTTTAGGAAGATGAAATTGCCAGTACGACCGACATGGCGAACGTGATAAAGAAATTCATCGAGCTGCACAAGGACCTGACGGAAACGCTCAAGTGTTTCCAGGAGTGCGCCGAATCGTACGATAGAACGTCGGATCAGGTGCAGCTGAAACAGCAAGCGCTGGAAGCATTTTCCGAAGCTATCAAGATGTTCGACGATCAGGTTAAGCTGCACGAGAAGTTTGAGAAAGAAGCCCAGCCTCACGAAATCACGACGTACGGAGCGATACTCATTATCTCTTTAATTATCAATCGAATAAGAAAAAGTTACGTAATAGCACTTGTATTGACGAGAATATTTTTGCTGCTTTCCTTATAGTCTAGTTCATAACGGCGTTTTACTGAAAGAGAGAATGAAGTTTCTGGAAGAGAGTAGGAATCAGCTGGAAAACAGCCTGAAGCAGCAAATGGAGCAAAACAGGTCCCTGGAACGAGAAATGCATAAGCTGAAACCGGAACTTACGCAGCTGCTGAAACAGAGGGATAAGCACTCGTTGTGAGTTTCACTTTTTATCGATGATCGATGAAAAAGCATGGATGATGCGTTCTTGGGATTCAGAAATGATCGAAGAATGAATGTTTTTAGGTGGCTAAAGAAGAATGGTATGAAGCCAAACAAAATTAGCCAGCTCATCGCGGCACATTCTTTGGCGAATCCCATAGTCGGCGATTTTGGCGACCTTCAATTGGAATTGGATCTGGAAGTTCACTCGGATGATAAAACGTGGCTGTACCTCGAGGGCTCGCGTTCGGATGCCGATAGAATCCTGGCGAGTCGACCAGACGGCACTTTTCTCGTTCGTCGCTCGAGAATCGGACAATACGCCTTATCTATTATGTAAGTTTCGTTTTATGTAACAAACGCTATGGCAATTTGCGAGCACGCTTTTCTCTCCTCCGTGAGTTATTGAACGTTGTTTTCTTTGTTGTTGTTTGTTGAATTGAAAATTTCATTTCATTTCATTTCATTTATACTCGCCTTCTTTTCTTCATATGCCGTGTCATCGTAATTTGAATTCATTATTCCATTTATTACATCTTTTTCTTCATTAGAATTGGATTAGATAAGGGGGCAAACGTTTTCAATTTTCAATTGCTCGCTAAACACAATTTGAGGAAGGAATTTTGTCAGAATATAATCCCAATTGTTTTTTTCATCTCGATCGGCAAGGATCCGATAATAGAGTCAAAACAAGATGAAAACTTGTTTGTCTCGTTTCTTTCATTTTTGCTAATTATGCGCATCGCCTTTGAAATTTCTATCAAGAATATTATAGTAGTAATAATGAGCAATTGGAAGAGAAAAAAACGGATAAGATGTAAGCAGGGCTTTGACGGCGACTTTGAAGTAAAAGCAAGATGAAAGACTAGAAATTGTTCGAGTCATGATTCTTTGAGCTTCGAAAAAAAGAAAAAAATGTCGTTTCATGGTTTATCTTGTTGCAGGTGTAACGGCACGGTGAACCATTGTATAATTTACGAAACGGAACGCGGTTACGGTTTCGCGGAGCCTTACAACATCCACGAGACGCTGAAGAATTTGGTGCTGCATTACGCGCAGAATTCCCTGGAAGAGCACAACGAGAGTTTGACAACGACGCTTGCATACCCGGCTTTCGCGACTCCCAGCCAGCTGATGCAACTCAAGAGCCAGCAAGCGCAGCTTCAGACGCACGCGTTCAACCAAAATCAAGCGTCGTTGACGCGTCCTCTCGAGAACCAAAACTTTATACCGCACGCGTAATCTTTGCTGCTTCGGGGTGGGGATAACTGAACAAAAGCGTGCGCCAACTTTTTACAACTTTTTACACCAAGTCTGATACATTGGGATCACGGTGTCGATCGAGGAAGAGATTTTCCAATCAGGACCAATCGTCAGAGTCAATCATGAGCGCTGTAGAATTTGTAGAGCGGCATTTTTCGAGAGCAACGAAATTCTTCTCTACCACAGCAAGCCGGGGGGAGATTATTTTATTTTATTTTTTTTATATCTAGCTCATAAGTACTTCCTCGGCGGCTGGGGAAATTCTCTGTGACAGCGACGGCGAGGGAGGCTTTTTTAGATTAGCTGTCTGTGATGCGCGCGTCTCACTAAGCGGGTGTTTCGCACTCGCGAAGCCTTAGATTCGATGTTGTTGATGGAAAAAAAAAAAGAAAACAAAAAAAGAGGAGTGCCCGGTACAGAATCGCTCTCTTAATCTTTATCGAGGTTGCGGTGTCGCTTTTAACTGTCTTCGAAGGTGTTTTATGAATATTCAAAAGAGGTTTTAAAACATATTCCTATTTGTGATTGAAAGCCGGAGGCAATGAAATTGGACAGGGGGGAGTCGAGAGTTCAATTGCGCGGGAGAGAGTAATGCTTATATTTAGGGGGGAGGTGGAAGCCACTTTTGCAATAAAAGGACAATTGGTGAGAAAAGTGGCGCGGCGAGGCTGCGATTTCTCTTTAGCTTTTGTTTCTCCCGTCGATTGGGAAGCGCCGTGACGAAGCTGGTCTCGTGCCCCGCGACTTCCGGACGACGTTGGTGAGAAACGAGGCGCGATTTTCCGGCTCCGGAGAGATTTATTTCATCGCGGGATGTTCTATGATTTGGACACCGTGAAATCTTGCATTTACAGCGGTCAGTAAATGCGAGAAAGTATCGGGATGTTCGAGGGCTTTTTTCTCGCGTGACCGAAGTCGTAAAAAGTCGTAGAGATGACTTTGGAGGATTGTGAGACGTGATCGCGGAGCCGGAAACTCGCGGCTCTTCGTGTGTCGACGAGGAGGGAAAAGGGAATGCGTTCACTACATATTTCGATCGTGTAAAACTGAGTAGATAAGGTTTTTTTGTTTGTTTTTTTTATGAGGAACAAGTGCTATAAAACGATACGGCGACAAGTGGCAGGCATCGATTCGAAATCCTCGCTCGAAACACGCGTCGATTCAACGGACGAATATTATAGTTCGATCACATATCTTACTCGATATTATCGAACCGCGGAAATAGTGAACTTTTGGTCTTTCTTTTTTATCGGTGACTCGCGCGATTTCGGCTACGGTCTTAAACTTTTGTGATTTGTCTTGTTCGTGGGAACTGACGAAAGATGAAAAATAATAACGCTGGCGATGCAAGAAGAGAGAGAGACGTCGTTCGTTTTCATATAGAACACGTAAAATTTAAGTTTGAGCTAATTTGAGGTAATATTTATCGACAACTATTTGTGATATTTTATATTTGTTTTACGCGCATTTGAATTGTAATAAAGGAAAATTTCACGGGAGAAGCGTCTTACCTGTACGGAGATTTTTACCCATAAAATAAGGGTTTGACGTTCGAAAGAAAAAAAAAATACTGAGCGCGTTTAGGTTTTCGTGCGTCAGCTCTTTCGCGAGCTTGGAAAGATGGTTGACGAAAAAGTTTTTTGTAATGTTGGTGAGGCGACTTGCATTTTTTCCGAAAGTTGGAATCCCGGCATGTTTGTTTGTTTGCAGAAAGAAACTGTTCTCTTTTTTTTCATTCAATGATTAAAAAAAGGGATTCGAATTTTCAGAAATTGGAGAGATGTTTTGTCCTTGATTTTTTTTATCCATCGATGAATTTTCATAGCACTTTATCCAGGTGCAATTTGCTTTCGAGTGAAGATTTATCTTATTTGTACATATACTTCGTAAAACATCCAAAACATGGTTTTGTGAATATTCGCGAAAAAATAATATATTAGGGAACGTTACGACGATGGCTTTTGCAAAGTCGCGCGTAACACACACACAGACACATCACAAACACTGCTTTATTCAATAAGTAGGGATTAGAACGCGTTGCCTTAGTTCTGCAAGCAGGGGATTAGTGGTAGATGCACAAATAATTATTTTCTATCGTTTAGAAAGCGTTCGATGAAATTTTATAAATAATTTTTTCACTCCGAAGAATGTTGAGAGCTGTAAAATATTTTCTTCGTTTTCACTTTTATAGACTCGACGCTACTTTTATTACCAATAAGATCTCATGCTTCGAATAATCAACTTTTTAATTCGGTAATCGCATCGTCGACCAATTTTTTAGTCATTTTTTAAATTAATATTTATATCTCAGATGTTCGAGAAGAAAGCCAAATTCTATTTTCTAAATTAATGTATATTTTCGTGAAATTGGCAAAATTGTATTATTGGCGGTTGCTGGGTTTTTTTTTGTTTTTTTTTTTTCATCCAAATTTGTCAATTTGCGCTGTAAATATCGACCGTACCTTTTGTAAACGATCGGACAATTATTGCAAACTCGATACATGTGTGTATTTTTAGGTCGAAAAAGGGGAAAAAAAATATCCTAGACAGTTTTAGTGTATTTGCAAACAATGGAAATCTCTCATCAATAATATTCAATTGATTTTCCAATTGAACAAAAAATCACTGCGAATGAGCTTTTCCTCACTTTCGTATAATCCTAGTACATTTAAAAGTCTTGAATTGCAATGTAAAACGCGCGATTGCTTTACGAACATTGATTGGCTAATGGAAAAGCATCTACATTGAATTTGTAAAATGTCGCAGTTCTTGAAATACTTTTCGTCGCGATCTTGTAAGCGAAGGAAATGTATTTGCAATGGCCCGAAAGGGAACGGGTGTGTACTTGGTACTTTGAAGAATTCTTTTGTGTTGATCATCTCGTCAATTTGAGCGCGAGCCTCGTAATGTATCGAGTATAACGATGCGAAGAACGTTCGCGAACGTGCAATTGGTGTATCTTTGCGCGCGTCTGAATGTTTGAGCGATAAGGAAAGAGCGGCTCATATTTGCATAATATGTACTCGTAGAAATTCGTATTTACCGGCGAATAAGATAATCCATTACAAGTGTAGAGCTTTCACGCCAGCAGTTCAATACGCCGGGGCATGAAAGAAAATCATCCTCGTCGCCTCTTTTTCAGAAAAAGAAAAGGCGGAAAAAAAAACACTGTAAAAAAAAGTTTCTCGAAAAAAAAAAAGCAACAAACAAACGAGCCCAGTGATTATTCGCTTTCGAATAAAGTCCAAAAATAAGAGAAACGATTCGTTTGTAAGACTTTGTGTTTTGTTTAGTGCAACCAAATTTCAAATCCAATTTGAATTTTAAATGAAATTTACGAATGTGTGAGTTCGTAAAATAGAGTAAAGGACGGGGAGGAAGGGGGTGGCCGACGTAAAAGATGGGAGAGGGAGGGAGGGGAGGGGAGGGGAGCAATTATCGGAACAACAATAT
>JABFQM010003252.1:0-12280 GCA_022816865.1 Zelostemma sp. ZL-2020
AACGGGGTACCGGTTTAACCTTGTAGAGAAGGGGGAGCCCGGGGATGCGGTTACCGGGTTTTAAGGGCCTATTGGCAATTTCGACTTGGGTGGGCCCGCGGCAACGGGCCCTTTCGGGTCCCCGCCCCGCGCGCGCCCACTCCCGAGACAGAGAATCCCCCCCCCCCCCTCGCCCCCTCCCGAGCAGGGCCCGCTCCCACCAGCGCTGACCTATTCGGGGCCCGACAAGCGAAGCCACTCCTGTAACCATGCCACGGCAGACGCGCTACCAGCGGGCTCATTTATATGCCTATAATTAGACAGCTTCCTAATCTCCGCGTGTTTGTATTGTACACTCTGACGTTGACTCGTCTGTCATTACAACGGTTGGCGTGCCGAGTGCGATTCACGAACACGGCCCTTCCTCGAAGGGGCAAGGGGAGGCGGTGGGACGGGGCCTAGTCCGGGGGCCAGTCTCGTCCGACTCCGTATGCCCCGAGGAATGTTGGGAGCCTGGAGGATACATCCCGCAATCTTGTCCGTGAGAATCGGGCGGAAAAAAGACGTAAACGAGACGCGAGAGTGATCGCAACGGTGAGCGGTGTCGGGGACAAATGAACACGCGCATATGGGAAAATTGAGCGATTGTAATTGGAAGATGGCTCAATGATTGGAATGTCAGGTTGCCGATGATATCTTGCGGAATTCACGACGGAGAAAATCTTCTTCGAACGAGACGTTGATGAATATCTCGCGAAACAATTAAAGAGCACGAATGAATCGTGTACGGAAATACGGTTCGCGGGGTCGTCGGATTAATGGAGGGTTAATTCGAAGCCAGGGCCGTTATCTCCCACGCAGTATTTGCTCGGCTCATCTCGAATCGTATGTATCGGAGCCTCCCATCATCGCTCGAAACAATTATTATTGATGGAAACAGTTACGAGGGTCGTTACACCCTCTCGAGCGATTATCGCGATTACCATCGTGTCAGTTGGAGGATTATTATTTTTCGATGATTTACAAGGTACGGACATAACTCTATCACACTTGCAATTGATTGGAAAGGAAAAAGAAAAGGATGCGAGGAAATAACGAGTTAAGATATAAAGCTTTTCCGACGTAGTTCCAAGGATCGAAGCAGTTAATCTGAAAGGAGCCATGTGTGTTACGTAACGAAGGCGAGAGCAGGAAAAAGATGCGGAATTTCGCGTTCTTTTCCGCGCGGATCGTCTCGTCCGGGGGCATGATCAGGCGTAGCGATTTACGATCGTCCGGTTGATCAGACTAACGACATGTCTAGTACTAACGACGAGTTTTAATCGACGATTAGAAGCTACTGTTCGCGACTCTCGAGGAGCGCAGGGCGATCGTTTCACAGCGCGGTTACACGCCACGGGGTACCTACGTTCTCGCACTCGCGTGCTGAGAAATACGGTCGATGGCTCCCATTTAGCACACACTATAAACTTAATTGTCGCTCCTGAGATACGTGAGCGCGCCGGTTGATCTTCGAGATCGCGTCCTAGAGCAACAAGAGGTTTACAACTACAGGCTCGCTGATGCGTTGACACTACCGATTTCTTGCTACTGCATATATGTTGCCGGTTCATTGACAGATACATTTTCCACGCTCCGAACTTCGCGCGTACTTATAATGAACTGAAATGTTGCTTGCATACTGAAATTATTCATCACTTCGAGTTGCAATTTAGAAACATCGACCGTGTTGGAAGAGAAACTTGCCGGATTTTTCCGTGCCTGTAACGCTCATTTTTTCACTCTTCATTTTCTAATTCATAACATGCATTCGTGGGCTTCCTTTTCCTCATTTTAACTTACTCTGATAAAACTTATGGAACTCTCTAGCTTTAAATTTGTCCAGTTTTTACTCATTTGCAATTTGTTATGCGCTAAAGAATCAATGTATTTGGCTGGTATGAAAATGAAATGACGTTTCCTAAAACTCCGTTCGTAAAAAAGTGTTTAACGCTTTAAACCCCAAATTGATGGCAGTGGGCGTAAAGTTGTACAATATCGCGAGGGTTATAGATCGCGGACGTGAGTTGAGTTGACAAAGAGACATGGGGGAAGTGCCCGATTCGATGGAACTCGAGCTGCCAGCTGGAAATGCAAATCCCGCCCGAAGTTCCGTAACTTATCCCGTGAGATTTCGTTGGCGGAACGTGTCCCTGCATTCGTGGTCCTAGTTTGGACGGATAAGATCTTACCTACCCCCATAAACTGACGTCGAAACAACCCCCGGTAGCGAAGGCTATTCGATGACAATCCCAATTAAGGTTATCTTCAGCCTCCCCAGTCCAAAATATGAAATTCATATTCATAAAAAAACCCGAATTCTCCGCGATCACGCCACGTCCAAACGAAAATCCACGGTGTTTTTCTCGCTTCAGGGAAGTGAGATATTTCAATCGGCATTGGTGCAATTAGAAAATGAGCGTCGTTACTCAACTACTTTCTCGATTTATCGCGTGCTTTTACCATTAAAACAGTCTGTAATTAAAACAGCAGCGTTTAAGAAAATTAATTTTCCGCAACCAACCGATGCGTTTCCGTACCGCGATTCGTTTCAATCCTAGATTTTTCAATAAACAACACGCTCGAACGCTACTGTCGACTCTTACCCTCGCCGAGGTAATTAATGCGAGCTTGGGTAATTATTCAGTTTCGCGAGTGCGCGAGAAAAAGGCCGTGGATTCGCGTCTTTATTAATAACCCCCGATGACGTTGACCGATTCGAAGCCCTGCGTAATTATCATACGCACTTTTTGAGCCTGCCTCCGGTGATCCCGCGGAGAATAACGACTCGGAGCGACGTCCTCGCTCGGGCAAACAGCATATTGATTATTATTTTCGCGTTGTACGTCACGCATGCTTATGGTAGGCTATGGTTATCCGCATTTACATATTTCGGAATATAACGCGAAAAATCGATGACGCTAATTTGCACCTTGCCGGACGTCAAACCGTTCAACGACGTGCATAATAACGTATTTACAACTGTCTAGTTAGCCACATCATGCTTTTTATTTGACGACGATTAAAGTAATATGTACTCCATTTTCGCGGTGACTGATGGCAGCGACGAGCTCGAAAAATTGCAGTTTTACGTCCAATTTCGGGGACTAATTGCGGCTGATTCGAAGCAATTTTCTTTTTCAAACTTCTCGCTCGTTTAAATTTAATGAACTTCGACTCTCGAAATTAAACATCGAGGAAAAATGTAATGTGTAAATTTTTATCGGAGCTTCGATCTAGAATGTACGCTTCCGTTCGTTCGGAATCAAACGGCGACATCGATTTTCAAAGAATCATTCGACTTTCGAATTTCGTTTCTGGATGTTAACGAATCTTCGCAGCTGGACGCTCGACGATATAATTCCGGAATGAAACAAGAGGCGAATTAGCATTTCCGCGATGTTTAATTCATCCTTTTCAATTCGACCTTTTCGTTGCGCAATTCATTCGGGCGTGGAAAGTTTCGGAGTAATCGTTACACCCCCAAGTTTTTATTAAATTATGCATTGACGAGCCACGTCGTAAATATACGGATCCCAGTTCCAACAACGCAATTTTTCCATAGGAATAATTTGCCGAGTTGTCGGACTTTATGTATTAAAAAGAAACAGGTGTCGGGGTGCTATCGACGTAA
The DNA here is from genome assembly GCA_022816865.1 of Zelostemma sp. ZL-2020. Classification (NCBI taxonomy): domain Eukaryota; kingdom Metazoa; phylum Arthropoda; class Insecta; order Hymenoptera; family Platygastridae; genus Zelostemma; species Zelostemma sp. ZL-2020. Next base: position 3,653 of record JABFQM010003252.1, read on the forward strand.
TAGAGCAGCAAGTACAGCTTCAAGATAAATGTGGAAACGAATTCATGTACAGGGCATCGCCATGGGAACCGATATCGATTGACGAGGTGGCAAAGGTGGCGGTGCTGCGGTGTTTTCGGCGGCTTTTTTCATTCGTTTCAGGTAAACTCCGATTCGAAATGCCCTCGTATTTTCGGTATTGAATCAACACGAATTTACAGCGATGAGTGGGAATAAATGTTTTGCCGAGAGACGCGAGAGCTAATAAGGCGAAGGGAAACAAAAGCGAATGACGGGGAAATAATTGCGCGCGGAGAAAGCGAATATCCGGCAAGAGGATGCGTATCTGCAAGAGGGGTTTGCGTGGGTGTTCGTCAGTGATACGGAAAAAGGGAGGGCGAAGAAGCGAGAACAGAAGCGCGAGGTTAAGAGGTGGTGAGAAGGATAAGTGAGGTCAGAAGGAAAAAAAGAAAGAAAGATTTGGGAGTGGGACGAGAGCTCGAGGGAGCGAGACGGGAAAGACTTATTGATTTCCTGGCGGAGCTTTCTCATGTGTCGGGGATGCGTTCGTGCAGGGTCGCTGAAATGAATCTGGAAAATGCGTGTCAAAGGTTACGTAAATAGAATGATTGATACATTAACCGAGAGGCCTTTTATTCGGTATCGAAACGTCGAGAAACGATAGTGCTTTTTCGGAGATTGGGGATGTTAATTAATCGTGGGGTCGAAAGAAATGAGGTATGGACGTTGGAACGTACATATTTAGCACGGGAGACGATTTATAGTTTTCGAGTAAAAAGCTCATTTGAGCATCTCAAGTCCGAGGGTTAAATATTCCACGTTTCTATCGGCGCATGCGATCGAGCGAGCCTCGGAACGGCGGCAAAAAGATCGGCACGACGATGACTCCCGATGCGATCTGTGCACTGTATTTTTCTTAAAGCCAAGTGTGTACGCTCCATTCATTAACGGACTGGTTTCCAGGGCTTATCGGATCTTGCGCTATAGCGAGAGTTCTTAGGAGCGCGCTCGCAGTCCGGAGGTGTTACAGTTCACGTTTAATTAGCAGCGAAATGAATAAGTTAATTAAATGACCACTCCGCGCCGCGGGAAAAAAGATGCGCCCCAACGAAATCAAGAGTGTCTAATTATATCGGGCTTTATTTCCCGAACCGTGCCGCTTGAAAACGAGCCGTTTCGTGCGTTCTTCATTAGAGTATAAGAGCGCCCGCCGGAAATTCACCTCGATGCACTATTCAAGATTTCCTCGCATTGATCCGCGTCAGATTCCTTTATTTGCTTTTTACCCGACGGAATTTTATCGCTATGCGATCTTTCGTAAAAAGTCGCATTGTTGTATCTCCAACCACGAGGTTTTTGCAATTAAAAGTAAAGAAGTCGTTGAAAGCTTCGGATTAAAATGTAAATGAGAAGCGGAGGGCGAGATATGCGGGGCTTTTTTTAATTTAAAAGTCAAACGGTGAAAAAATAGCGGCAAGATTGTTGGAATGTCGCGGTGGCGAGAAACAATCGTAAAGGGACGCGGCCACGAACTTTCGGTACCCTCGACGCTCCAGAATTCAATTTTCAGCTTGATTTGTCAGAGCGTCAGCGCCGGAGAATCGGGATCCCATTTCGCGCTCTTTGACCTCGACAAACAGATCGTTTCGCTTTATTTTTTATTCTCCTACCGTGCGAAAAAGGCGGCTAACGCTCTTTCCAACCGTGTCGTCGCGTTTAATCTTTTTATAACCCTCGACGTAATCATCAACGTTCCTATATTTGATTTCGATCCCTTAAAAAATTCACGAGAAACGCACTTGTTTAAAAAGCAACTCGGCCGATTGAATATTACGATTGGGCAATTTCGAGCACACGGTTATTCGGTTATCGCGCCAATTTTCAGGCTCAAATATTCATGAAGGGTCGTGATAACAATTTGTCTTAAGAACCCTTCGATGAACCCGTACCGTGGAAGAAGGGTCTCGCCCTTAAAACAGCGAGGCTCCGTAAAACCATAATCGACTCGACGACATGGCTTATCTTCCTAAGCTCTTCTCGTGATACGACATAACGAATTACTGCGGCTTTTGCCGCGATCGCGTTATCGAATAATCCGAATTCGCTAGTTGAAAATCGAATAGCGATTTCGCTTTTCTTCATTCTTCTGGAAGATTTTAATAGAGTTGCGTGTCGCAAAACTGCGCCGTTTTTTCGAGCTTTAGCGCGCATTTTCGTGCTGATTACCGAGTAATTACGAGCTGCGCATCGTTTCGAAGCGCGGAATTGCGCAGCGGTTTCGTGCCGCCTCTAGCTTCACAGCAAAAACTGGCTTCATTCGAATAGTTGCTCATTAGGTCTGTTTTTTATCACCGACATCACGTCGCCTCGAGCTTTTTCAAATTGATAAAGAAGCATTCGCTTTTTTATATCGAAAAGAATTGAAATGTAAGGAAAAGCAACCTTTTCCCTTTCACAATACCGCGACGTCTTTATCCAAACCTCTCGGCGACTTTTTACAAAATAAAATACAACACATCGCGAGCCCATTCAGTCGTAAAAATATGACACAGTCCGTGTCCCGTTTTCTATAATCGATGAGCGATATTCCGGATTAGAGCAACAGAAAAGTCTTTGTATCGGGGACTTTCGTCGAAGATATACAGAAAAATCATGAGGTGTTTGTTGTCGTGGCACGATATACGCGCCCGAGACACACGTCCCAAGGGGTTCAATGACAAATATCGCCTCGTGTCTTCGGGGACGATGTTTAAGGGAGCCACTTCAGCGTTTTACACAAGGGTGTGATCTCCGAAGGGTCTGGTATGTCAAACACGCGCTGTGATTTGTTTTCTCTTCTCGTTCTTTATTGAATTATTCAAATTGCTGGACGTTTCAAAGAACCCGAAGAAAATAAAACACGTTTTTTTCATTTCCAAATTTTGAAAGTACAGATAAAATTAACAAGTACGCCGAGTTCGCTGAGCAGCTTTTACAATCCCCGGAAAAGGGTGTAAAGAAAATTGAAAGTACCAACAATCGAAAGATAAAAAGAATAGCCTTTAGCAACACGATAAAACAAAAGGAATCACGCGATAAGGCAGGTGGTTTATTGTCAAGCAGCGAGTATAACTCAGCGCTCTGAGATCAGATCCCGAGTCTCGAAGAAACTATAATTTTCATTCATAAATAAAGCTCCACGTCGTCCGCAATTTTCTAATGCATCGAAGCCGCTCGCGATGCAGATGAAGATGTTTCGATACACAAGCCAATATGATTCCTCGCTCGTATAAGTCAATAGCCTTCGATTTGTAATTGGCCGGCATTTACAAATGCCATTACATTCGTCGTAATGCAGGCAGGACGCGCATTAGTGTATGCACGCTCGGATCTTTCATAGGGATTCTGCAGCTTGATCGTTAACCTTTTCCAGCATGTTTTCTCTGGTGCTTTATACACGACGAGCGAAGAACCTCGAGCGCGGCGAATCATGCCGGGGGAGCCTGCCCGTTGTAAGTAAGCACCTGAGCGTATAAACGAAGCGAGGCTAACGAGCGAAAGAAGGATAGGATTAGCTTCTCGCGGTAATAAGCCGAAGCAATAAGAGCGGCCGAGAGGACGAGATCGTTGGCGCACGAGGCGCGAGAGAGACGAAGCTTCTCTTAAAGTAGATTCGTGCCGAGCGAACGTCGGTGTATAATGACGTGCGAGAGCCCAAGGGAGATGAGCTTATCTCCGGTTCATGGGGAAGAGGGAGAGGATCGAGTCCTGGACGGAACGAAGAAACAAAACGAGGAGGATACGCGACGAGGAAGAAGGAGAAGAAGAAAAAGAGCATGGGAAGAGGGGGAAGCTTCGAGTGTCGGCACCTCGCCGCCACAGCGGACCACACACGTCGACGGGAGGTTCTCAACTCGCCTTATCAACATCGAGTGCTGCTTCTTCCCTAACGTATGATTACGTGCCGGGGAAAAAAGTCCATGGTACCCTTTTTTTCGGGCCCTCATTTAGATATCGATATTTGTTTGCAACCATGATGGGGCTTCATTATTTTGGAATTTCCAGACCGCAGTTTTGATTGCGTTTATCATATTACGGGGATTAGCTGGTACGATGAAACTGTTTGAAGAGCGAATTGGAAGGTGACAACGGTTCGTGAAATTGATCAATTTTTGCGAATCCGAGCTGACTTGTCCGCTAATGACCAGATGCTTTTCGGCCACGTTCTAAAATGTGCTACCCGAGTTCAGGCGAGCACGCAATGCCCGGTAATTACGGTCACTGCATGGATATGGCTCTGTAATTTTTCGGCTCCCTGTTTTGCTTCATGGGATTTTCAAGGGGTTCGAGATGTACACATTTTGGAACGTGATTGTTTGCAGATAATCCGGGAAAAATGGGCGAATTTGCAGTGTCTGGCTTTGTATTCCACACTGAGAACAGTTTTTAATTATTATTAGTTTATTTACGTGTAAAACTCAAATCTGCTAATGATGGACATCTTTGCTAATTCCGTCTCGAAACAGCGCAATTTTTCGAGTTTAAAAAATTGTTTTCCAGGCTTTGTAATGTTCGTTTTAGAAACGTTTTAACAATTGGAAGGTAATGACTTTTCGTTGCATAGAATTCCGAGAAAAAGGCTCAAAGAATCGTGTTTAACTTAAAAAAGAAACACATAGTTTCTCGACTCAAAAATGCATGCAAACTGCTGAATTGGAAGCGGAAAATCCGTGTCGCCTGTCGAAAAACAAGGTCAATGATTAACATTGAAAGCATTCCAGAAAAATCCTTGAAAATACTTTTTTCCGGCGAAAAAGTAGGAAAAAATCGTAGCAGTGACCTACTGAGTCGAATTATTCGAGCGCCAGATCCGGAGACCTTGACTTTTCGTCACGCTCGTTTCCCTCGAAAAGTGCCCTCAAGATTTATTTGTGTTTCTCGGGTTACGGCTCAACACTTTTGACACACTCGAAGCAAAACATCGGGATAGTTGAGCCGGGTATAAACGATTCCTCACACTTGGCGCTTGCGTCATTTGCGCGATGTAACACGGCAGGGTATACCATTTTCTTTTCTCTTTTTGCCGTTGTCGACGATCGACGCTGCAGCGCGATGGAATGAAAGTTTCATGAGATGCAATGAGGCGAACTGTCACGCGCGCCTCGCCAAGGGTAGAATAACGTTTTTACCCGAGCGAATATCTCGCATTCAGATCGACCATTCGTTTCGTTAATCTCGTACACATTGTCTCTGTCGAATGCTGGAACGACCGAAGACATCGTTGCCAATTGCCTCGTTTACATCGCCGTTCCAGTAACAACCGAGATTTCATCCTCGATTTCCCAAAAGACGAAAAGATTTTTCACTTCTCCCAAAGCGTCTCCAAATATTATTCTACAGGTGTCAAAAAATACCGGCAAATCCGTGATTCCCTTGACTCCTCGAGCCGGATAATCCGAGGGATTTACATTCTCGAGATTCAAACGCTCCTCAAGGCTTATTTTTCTCGGGAAAAAATTGTGCAACCTACGTTTTTCACTCCTCCGAGGCCGAGATACGAAATAATTTGTTGCATCGCGCCGCTTGACGGGATTAGAGTGTTTTACCTAGTCTTTTTTGGGCCTTGGACCGAATAAGAATCCGTCACTCAGGGGGCACAGTTCTGTCTGTCCAAAGCATTACAAGATCCGAAGTTTTGACGTCTCAACTCAGTCACGGAAAATCAGATTATCTCCGCAGGATAACAAGGCCCCCCAGGAATTCCCCGCGTCTCTTTCTCCTCCCTTTCCTCGGGCTGGAATAACTGTTGGGGTTGGCTACAAGGAGTCTGCGTCTCCCGATGCATGCGATCTTTTGGGGGAGACAGCGAGACAGCATCCCGCTACACGCGCAACTCCATTTTTCGATCCAAATGAAAAAGACTAGCGCTGCTACGGACCCCCGGGGGGCAATTGGTCACAGGGAACAATAAGGCCCCCCGCTCGCTTTTAGTATAAACAAACTCTTCTCCTTGGACTGCGACACCGACTCACGTGAACCATCGTCTTTGTTGGTCATTTCTTTCGCGATCTTCATTTATTTCGCATTCGATGAAACTTCCATTCTTCACAAAAGTTCTGTTTCTGTTTTTTTTATATGAGGAACGTGAAAGCTGCTTTTTGAAACTCGAACGAAAGAGTGAATTCGATTTTTCTTCGAAGTGTGAGAAACGCTCTTCTTTATTCAAATGATATAAAAACTACCGTCAAACGTCGAGTTCTAAAAGCCTTAAAAAATATGTCAAGCTAAGGAGAGAACGAATCTTTTGAATGCGCAGGCGTGACGAAATTCGAAGGCTGCGTTTGTGTATCGAGCGGAAAAGTTGAAGCGTCAATAAAAATGCGGATGGAACGAATCGTGTTTTCGAAACACGGCGACTTTTCCGAAATCGAGGAGGACGTCCGTGAACGGAAGTCTCGCCTCCGACACCTGCAAACCGGAGCGAATCGGCGCTTTTAAACTTGCTTGTCCGACGGCCTCGAGTCGTGTTACATCCATCGGCTACAGGTCTCTGTTGGCATAATCAACCGAAAACCAAATTTCCCATTTTGTCAGCTACGGAATGAAAGCCAAGGCGAACAAAGGCCTAACCGCAAGTTCTATTTTTCACGAAATTTCCAAAATTTACTTCATCAACGATTCTCGTTCCGTGAAACCGGAACGTTCAAAATATGTTTTCCGAATTCGCCTTTCATTTTTCACCTTTTCCTACGCTTCGAAGATCCTTCTTCTTCGCCGAGTCATCGCAAATTAAACATTCAACCCTAAAATATAAAAAATACTCCTAATTAGCGCTTTTTTTATGGCCAGTCCTTTAATTGGTTGTTACAACGGCTGAACTTGTGTTCCGGCAAAGAAAAAAAACACATTAGCAAAGTGCGAAACAAATGATTCGAAGCTCGAAAGCAGTGATTTCACATTTGTAGTTGTTACTTTCTACACAATCCAACGCGGCGAACTAAAACCGCGGCGAATGATGCGATGATACGCGAGCGCGTAGATTTATGTCTGGCTATATAAGTAGATTGCAAGACTATTTGCTCTCCAGGTGAAGCAAAGTGAATATATACGTCTGCGAAGTTTTTCGCGCTCGCGCGCGGAGCCCATACGTGTTCTGCATTTCGTCTATTAACCATTTACCCAATATGGAACTCCACGGCATGTAAACTGGAGTCAGCATTCTTATTATAATGGATACGGAAACGATAAGTCGCGCTTAACGAGCCTCGTGCGTTGCTGTTTCAGGCATTTATAAGCATGTCGAGAAAATCGAGTTCTCGGCGAACTTGTCGATCGATACGCTGAAAGTTGCTGAAGTTAAGGAACAAGCGAGATTATTATGCATCGTCTAAATCTCATCTAATCTTACATAAATTCGTTCCTCCGGCGAATCAATTGAATTATATAACTCGCAACACTCGAAATGTAAAGCGATCTTTTCTTTTTCAATATTCTGCAATTTATGCATTTTATTACGCGCGTAAACCGCGGATGAACATTGAATCCAAGCGCGTTTATTCGAATGACGAAGTTCGTTATTGAGCAATAAATTTTTAATGACTCGAATGAGCAATCAACCCTTCGCATATTTTACGAGATGCTGTTTCACACTCTTCGCTATAAAACGTACGGGAAGAAATGCTAAATTTCACTTTCCAAATTGTTTAAACAGCCTCATTGATATTCACGAAAAATATTTTTTTCTTTTCAAGCGTCAAAGAGCGACGACAGTTTCGTGTGCGGACACGCAAAAGTGGTACCCCGAAGAGATGAATTCGCCTCGTTTACCACCTCCCCGGTTATAAATCAGTATGGAATGCTTTGCGGTTCCCCATCGCGTTGGAACGGTTTATAAGCAGCGGCGAATTCCCTGGGGTGCGATTATCTTCGCGTGCACTGGGTGTACGTTATCTCCCCGCAGTGTGTAGACTAATAAATACGCGTATAAGCACGATTCGCCGGGCCCCGCTTCGGAGTTCGGACACCCTGCGAAAGCCTATCCCCTGGGGTTGAACGTTCCGCCAACCCCTCGATTCTCTCCTACCTTGTACTTCGCAGCAGACATATTTGTGTATGTAGGGCCGAGAGGGTGTGGCCCGAGTGTTTATAAACCGGATTAGGGGATCGACGCGGTTTCTCTATCAGTTTATAGGGTGTGTTCGAGGCCTTATAACGACGTTTCATGTCACGATTTGACAATGGGATTTAAGCTCTTCGGGGATTGACATTGATACGCTTTCCTGTGACCCGCGTCACTTTACACTCTCTACTTTTGAATTTCGCCATCTTCATCCTTGAATCTCTTTGTCAAAATCATCCCATGTTGCCCAATTTCTGTTGAATTTACTGGCCCTTGGAACAGTGGCGTAACTACGTTCAAAAAATTTGTGTTCGGAGAAAAGAAGGGGCCCTATGAAATACAAAATTCTTTAAATAGAAAAATAAATTTATTTTAAGTTTCAATTCACATAGTTCTAATGATGCTTATTCATTTTTTCTTCGAGCTTTTGCGTTCGCGAATGCTGTCACCGAATTCCGAATATCAACCTTTTTCGCTTCGTCATTTTCAATAGAAATTATAGCTAATGAGCTTAATTTTTCTTGACCCAT
>JABFQM010003253.1:0-12279 GCA_022816865.1 Zelostemma sp. ZL-2020
GGCCTTGCTCGAGATTTTCGGGCCCGAAGTGCTGGAAAGCGGTTCCTGTTCTTCGATCGGGTCGTTCCGGTCTTGGGCTTTCGGGGGTTGCTCGATTTCGTTGAGATTCGAGAGATTCGGGGCCGCCTGGTACCACTTTTGGGGGCTGAAATTGAAGGCCGGCTCGACGGAAATCGAAGGTAAAGCGAAACTCGCGCGATCGTCGCTGTCCCTCGTGTAATAACGATCTTCCACGTTCTGCCGGTTCCCGAGGACGAAGGTCACGGTGTCCTGGTCCGGAGGGACCACGATGTTACTCGTGCTTTCCAGCAAGGGCCTCGCGTTCGTAAGGCCCACTTGCACCGCGCTCTCGGAATCGGTATTGTCGATCGGCATCGAAGTTACCGGTCGCTCCTTTTCCGTCGTTTGCGCCAGTTCGTAGTCTTCGTACGTCTCGTATTCCTCGGTTTCCGCTACTTTCTGGACATCGGGAGTCGTGCTTTTCGCGGTCGTGGTCGTGGTCGTGGTTGTTGTCGTGGTTGTAGGTTCTTCCGTTGTAGTTGTGGTTGTCGGAGCTTCCGTAGTCGTCGTGGAAGTCGTGGAAGTGGTCGAAGTCGTAGTTTTTTTCGTGAGAGGCACGTAAAACGGGGTTTTGCTGGCGTATTCGTCGAAAGGGCGATGATTACTGAAGATGTTGTAACTGCTGGAGCCGCTTTGGACTTTGGTGCTCGCGTAAGAGCTGGAAATCAGAGGGAAATGGCTTTTGTCGTACCTCACGGGCAGGTTGAGGAAGTCGTGGAGGTTAATTTCGTTGGGTTGGACGTCGCCGAGAATTTCATCTTTTTCGAGCGATGCGTCGTCTTCGTATTGGGTAGTGACGTTTAGGGCTTTGACGGGGGGCGCTTTGGCGAAGTCGATTTCACCGGTGAGAGGGTCCTTTTCGAGGGAAAAGGGCTTGCCTCCGTTGAAAGCGAAGGGGAAGGGCATGCGGTATCTCGGCTCGGTCGAAGGGGGAATTTCCGTGGATTTGGGGGAGGCTTCTTTCGAGCTCTGGGCGAAGGCCGAAGCCAGGAGGATTAGCATCCAGATCGGCGACATTTTTGGGATGCACTGTCTGGAATTAGAGGGCTCACGGTTATTTTATGCGGTTTTTACAAATCATTTCAAAAAATCGAATCATTTTTTTCCGCTTTTTTGTATTCGCCTACGGTTTTTTAATAAAAAATGAAAAGAAAACCGCTTTTCCTTCTCGAACAGCGCATCGCTGCATGATTTGGATTCGCAAAAAGCTCCGTTATCGTAACTGGACTCGGCTTTCAACGCAATGTCGTAATTGTCAGTGCACCACTCTTTCCCGGTATTAATACACATTCTACAAGGTTTTCAGCTTCCATTTTTGGACCTGCCGCGATTCCCTACTCGCACTTTCGCGTCGACTTTCGTCGAACAATCGTAAACATCGCTATTTTTTCATCCGTTTTCAATTAACCGTAACGAGAATTCGCGGTACGGTAATTCGATCTTACCGTTCGATCGATCGAAATCAAAAAGCGGACATTAAACCCGTTATCACTCGCCATCACCGTTATCAAAATCATTAAAAAACCTGATAAAAAAGGACATAAATCCGATTCAAATGAACTTGATTGCTTTTTAAAAATGTCGGAAAATAAAATGACGCAAAAGAATTACGAACCGGAAGTTCCTCGGAATATTAGATCGAACATCGAAGGCGTCATGAAAGTCGGGTGCTCCTCGATCGCGGGATCTTTCGAGACTGAAGAGGAAGAAGTCGAAAGAGCAAGAGTGAACGAATGGAACGGTACGAGAAACAGTTAGACGATGACCCAGATACGAATCTCGTGCTAGTTCTTCGACCTTCCCGATACCACGGCGCCTTCGGGGCCTTGACCATCATTTCGGAAAGACGATCTTTCACTTTTACGACTCGATAGAATCGCCGCCGAACGCTGACCCATTTCGGCCCTTTGTTCGGCATTTTTTTCCGCCAAATCCGAGCGCTTTTTTCGGATTCGAGTTTCTAAGTGGATTAGTGGATCGAGCGCGAAATTGCATGTCATTACATCGGCGAGAGAAACGCGGGGCGTTTTTTTTTCGGGACAAAAAATGGCGCGGAATTTGCGGAAATGTTACGAACTTTTCATTTTTTTATGGCCGTCCGAAATATGGGAATCCTAGAAAAATGAACAAAGAAACCATGAGCTGTCCTATTTTTATTCGTCCGTGACATTCAAAAAAAGCCGTAATTATTATCTCGAAGTAAACATTATCAGGAATGTGAGCAATACTTCAAATGCCAAGTTTTCCCGTTGAATCTTCGCGCCGAGAGACGTAAATTCCTGAGTGATGTCCTAGAAACTAGCGACTTTAAGAGTTCATTATTTCATCATTAATGGCTCGGTCATTTCGTGACTTCGTGAACAGCATGGGCAAGATATTCCACGTTTTTCGACGTCACCCCAGCCATGGAAATCCGCCCGTCTTTCGTCAGATAAACGCTGAAGTTTTTCGTCAAATTCGCGACCTGAAAAAAGGCCCGAAACGACAGAATTACCACCTCGAATCCCGAGTTTTCAACGAATTTACCTCGGCTGCTTCGAGCCCCGTAAAACAGAACATTCCAATCTGGTCCGTGATATGCGACCAATCCCGTGCGCTCCCATTCTTTTTCAAATTATCCCGCAGCGTCCTGCGCACGGAAATTATTCGATCCGCCATTCCTTTGACGTCGACGAGCCATTGTTTTTTGAGCTCGGAATCCCCGAGAATCCCGGCGACGATTCGGGCCCCGTGAATCGGCGGGTTCGAGTACTGCGGCCTGATAAGGATTTTCAGCTGCGACATCGTCCGACTCGCTTCTTCCTTATCGCTGTTCAAAAGCGTGAACGCTCCGACGCGCTCGCCTTAAAAATCAACCCGATTAACAATCGTTCGCTTTTTTTTCGTCCTGCTTTTTACCGTATAATCCCATGTTTTTCGCGAAAGATTGAGCGAGTGCGACGAGGTGTCCTTCTTCGATAAACAATCGAACCGCGAAACTATCTTTCATGACATCCCCTGTGGAAAAAAGGAACTAAAAAATGGATTCCGAAAACGAGAAAAACCCGCTCATTTTTACCCGAGGCGAATCCCTGATAAGCCATGTCGAAGAACGAGAATAAATTCCTCTTTTTTATCGCGGAAGAAATTTCCAACCATTGCTCGGGTTTCGGGTCCACCCCTGTAGGGTTGTGCGCGCACGCGTGCAATAAAATTATGGACTTTTCCGGGATTTTCTGAAAAGAGAAGGAGAGATGAATTTTTTGAAAGAGGCATTTTTTGGGGGACTTACGTTGATGTCTTTTAGGAGTCCTTGGAAGTCGAGGCCGCACGTTTTGGGGTCGTAGTAACGGTAGGGTTTGACGCCGAGGCCGGCGAGTTTGAAGAGGGGGGTGTGGTTTCCCCATGAAGGCGAGGGGAGGTAAACTTCTTTGTTGCCTGGGAAAAAGTGTTTGAGAAATGTCGCTCCGATGCAGAGGGATCCGGTGCCGGAAATTCCTTGCACGGTGGAATTCTGGAACATCGGTTTTCGGCATTTTCAGTTCCAGTTTTATGGGGTTTTTTACGATTATGTCGACTGTTGGTAATTTAAATTTGACTTTCTCCGAAAAAAGCGAAAAAAAATATAGTGATAAGAAAGATTATCACACCAAACCGTTGGGTACGACGGGGTTGTCATCTCCAAGTGCCAGATTAATGCTGTGTTTGCAAAATTCCGAATTCCCGGAAATGGCCGAGTACTCTTTATCCAATTTTTGTGCCGCCATTTTTTCCTCCATCTTGAAAAACATCGAAAAATTTGAAAACAGTTCATAAGAAGCTTGTAAATTCTTACCTTTTGCACACTGGGGAGAACATATGGTTTTCCGTTATCATCTCGATAAGCTCCGACGCCCAAATTAATTTTTTGGGGGTTTTCGTCTCTTTTAAAGGCCTCGGTTACCCCGAGAATTGCGTCTGGGGGGCCCAGTTCTACGTGGGACCACCACGAACTACAAAATCGACGGAAATTTAGGGTTAATTATGAAAAATTTAGTCGTTTTTTCGAAATTTACGGTAATTTATGGACATTTATGAAAATTGATAATAAATACCGAAAATTTATGCCAAACTACAAAATTGCATTATTCGTTTGTTTCGAAAAATTGCGTAAGAAATGCTGCGATTAAAAACTGTAGAAAACAGGTCGAGATGACATGTGAAGGTCGATAAGGTCAAATATAAAAATGATATTTACCTTGCACTTCGAGACGTCGCAGGAATTGCAGAATTCGTGGAGTTTTTGAGAAGGACGGAAGATGCCTTGAGGCCCAAAAACTGCATTTTTCGGGCCATCTTTTAGGAGCGAATTCCACGGGATAACTTGAATTTGATACTCGTGAGAAATAAGCTCATCTGCGTGTACTCCAGACGACCGTTCTCCGATAAGAATGCGATATCGGTTCGATTTATGGAAGGCGGGAAATTCAAAATTCCTTTCGTTCGGAATCATGTAGGATTCAATTTTATTTATTCCTCATGGATTTTAAGGGAAAGCAGGTATCTTTTTCGAAAGAATTAATAACAAATAGATATTTTTTTCAAAATAATATCGAAGAACATTAAAATAACACGCCCCTGAAGCCGATTACCCGAAATGCTTGGAAACATGGAGAAAAGTAGTGATTCAGGGGTCAAAAATAATTCGAAAATACCAACAGTCAATACTTACCGATTAAAAACGTTGCAATAACAAATAAAAGGAACAAATAGATTTTCGCTTTGTATATTTGTCATTTCGAATTACAAATAAACACCCTTAACTCGAAGAGTACGTGTAAAAAACGAAATAAAAAAAAAGAAAAAAAAATCATCTTACAGAAAATAACGCAAAATCGAATATTGTTGTTAAATGACTCGAAACAGGAAAAATTTCAGAAACTGTTGTAATTGCTCCCTCCCAGTTGACTGTTATTAAATCCTCGATTATTCGGCGAATATCCCGGCCTGAAATTATTACCTAATCCTGAAAAAGAAAATTCGAAATTAGGTTTTTCTCTAAATTTTTTTTCATTTCTAAAATTACCGCCGCAAAAATTGCCAATTCCTCCTAAGGACATGCTGTTGGTTCCACGGTCCGTGGAGTTGAGGAAAAGTTCGATATATCGATGGGACATGTGACTTTTGTCCTTGGACATGGCTTTAACTGCTTCTTCGTGGGACGCGAATTCTACATCGGCTTCTCCCGAAGCTCTGCCGCTGTTTTCCAAAATTATGCGGATATTGACCGGGGCCAATGGCCTGAAAAACTGTAACAAAATTCTCAGAATTAGTTACAATTTATTTCGAAATAATAATTAAATTTTTTGCTTAATTATGATACTCGATTATAAATTGATTTACATCAGCAATGTCTTGTTCAGTGGCTCTAAAAGGCAATCCCCGCATGTGAATGCAATGCATCCCAGAATTGCTGTTCCAATTGTCATTGTTCCCTCGAAAATTGCCGCCCCCTCCAGCTCCTTTCATGTCGATTCCTCCGTTTCCTCTCATGTTCATGTTGGTTCCACGAGAAGGGAAATTGTTGCCACTCCCCCATAAATTGTTATCAAAATCTGCGAAAAATAAATTTGGTTTTGAAACTCGCTCGGTAAAAAAGAGTTTACGGATTCCTCTTAAAGACATTTTGGGCCTTACACTTGTCCCTATCAACCCCTCGATTTCTCGAATTCCTTCCATTGTTACTGAACCGATTCATCCCTCCAAATCTGTCGTTCCGATCGTAAGGGGATGGTCTCTGATTGAAACCACCCCCTCCCATAGGTCCCCTCATTTTCAGGCCGATGCTCGCGCGTACTTCCGACAAGCTGCTCCGAAAAATCTCGATGTACCTGCCGGAAAAAAAGGCAAATAAGTCGGAAAATCGCAAAAGTTGCAGCCAAAAGTATGCGTGTCCTTGTTAAACCCGACTGGTCGAAGAGACGGCGATACTCTCAACGAAAGTATCCTTGTCCTTGTTTAACGCGACTGGTCGAAGCGAGACGAAAAAACCTCGTTTCTTTCCCGACGCGTTCGATCGGGCCAACAGTACTTTTTTGTCCACGAACGAGCAGGGCCTGCTCGTCCATGCATAATTCTACGCATCTACGATCTTTTTTTGCGAAGGAAAAACAAATTTGAATGGAATATACCCGGAACCCAGAGAAAGTGCCCCACCTGTGTCCTATCTTTTCCTTGTGTTTCTGCAGAGCGCGCTCCGCAACATCTTTGTTTACAAATTGAACGTAAGCCTCCCCAGTACTGCGGCCCGTGTAGTCAGTCGGTAGCGAAATCCCATTCGGCAATATCTCCAACCCTGACCCACACATAATCAGACGATATTGTAGCGCAAAAAGATCCCATTTACAGCGGTTTATGCAGAAAAAAAAAACGATGAGTTTGCGACGCTTTCGAGAGAAAAGTATGTCTGTCCTTGTCCACTACTGCTTGAAAAGAGACAGATGTACCATCTTCCGAGTAGTTCTTCATCATGAGTCGTTTTTTTTTTGCGATTTCTCATGTGACTGCTTGAAGAGAGATGGAGATACTTTCATCCCGAAAACGCGACAAGCGGCAATTTGAGTAAATCGGACTTTTGCAAGCGCGAATTACCAGTGAAGAATTGAGCAATTTCTTCTTTGGAGCACCCGAATGGAAGACCCCGTAATCGCACGCAACCGTCGTCCATCGCGTTCTCCAGGTTCAGTCCGCTCCTTTTCACGACCCATTCCATTTCCCCGCGTTTCGCTTTGAAAACTGCGAATTTAGCTCGGAATTATTAATCGTTTACAATTGGCAGTTTTGTCGTTATTTAAATTTGCGGTGCCTTCGATGTATCGGTGACCCATGTGATCTCTGTCTCTCTTGCACGCCTTTTCTATGTCTTCCTCCGAGTCCATCTCGATGTAGGCTTCTCCGCTGGGGCGACCCTCGCGAGACATTGTCATGTGAATTCCTGCTTTGCCGTGGGAAATACTGCAGTCCCCGAAAAATTTCATTATTTCGTCCACCGTCGTCGACCAGGGCAATCCCCGGACTTTTACGACGTAGCCTTCGTCGTCTGCGCTGTTGTTGGACATCTCTCTCTCTCTCTCTCCCTAAAAAAAAGAAACAGCAATAGAATTTTCTCGAAATTATAAAAAAAAATTATTTCGACCTCTTTTTGAATATAATTCATTAAAAACAAAATGATTGTTCTTTGAAAACTGAAAACGTGACGTTGAAGTCGTCGTGTCCTTTTCTATTTTGACAGAAGAGTGACAGCGCGATAACAAAATATGTCTTTAGAAACGCGGTTCGACTTTCTATTTCCGTCTTCGTCTTTCACGTGGGGTTAAAAAGAAGGTAAGGAACGACATCGCGAATTATTGAATATGTCAAATCCCATTGTTTATTTCTAACTAAAAACAAGGAATATAGTAAGAAACGCTCCAATCTTATATATTTGCATAGCAATTGATGTAAATACAGCATGATCAAGCGTCAAAGTAGCCGACACAAGCGACGCGAGATTACACGCGTTTTCAGAGTTCTACCGACCTGAAATCTGATACTCAGCCCGTGTTTTCGTTGATTGTGCTCGCCGGATTTTTAGGATGCTCAATTTTCGTTCCGGGAAACGACGAACTACAATTTCATTTGGAAGAATTCGCTACACTTTATACCGTACACGTAACATAATACAAAATGTCGGCGATGTTGGCTGTGGAAGCGGAAGTCGCGTGTTCTTAAATTTCACCGCTTCTGCTCCGTCAGTATCGATTGTTCCTCTCTTTCTAGCTTCGAATGTAAGAAAGAGACAGAACTGCTTTATTGTCGAGTTTTCTTCGGAACAAGCATAGACCAGTTCGTAATATAGTGTCTTTTTTATTGGCGCATGTTGGAGAGAGAGAACTATAGGCATAAGGTAATATATGGCATAGAACCTTAAAAATAACACCGTGCATCGCTATAGCATTCTGCGAGACGGAGTGCGATCTTTAATTTTCAACATCGCGAGGAGAAGTCGAAAGAATCGGATTTTGATACCGAACCGAGTGAATTTAGTTTATCGCACGAAATTACGTGAAATCCCCGAGGAAACAGCCGAAGTCGCACGATGAGCTTCTTATTGTAAGTGTCAATTTATCGCAGTTCAGCAACATTTTCCACGTCTCGAATAACATTGACGATGAGCACTGACAATCAATGTCTCACGGCATTGATTTGTTTCTGAATAAGCATCTTCTAACCCTTGATTTTCGCGATTTGTTGTGCCGTCTCTCTCTAACTCGCGCGGTAGACGAGGACAGCGCGTACCGTCTTTGTCGGTTCACGCCTGTTTACAAGGTCGCGAATTTTTTCAGCGGAAGCCGTTCCTCGAAAACGTTTAAACCGAAAAAAAACATTCCGGAAGGAACGCATCAGTATGATCTGATGAAACATGCCGCGGCGACGCTCGGCTCGGGAAATTTGCGACTCGCGGTGATGCTCCCGGAAGGAGAAGATCTGAATGAGTGGGTCGCTGTAAACAGTGAGTCAGCGTTGCGAAAGTATCTTCGTCCTTCTCGAACGAGTCGCGTTCGAGAGAGACAAAGATACCAGAAACGTTCCTAAATCACTTTTTTGCAGCCGTCGATTTTTTCAACCAAATAAACATGCTTTACGGAACAATTACGGAATTTTGCACGGAGGAAAGTTGTCCGATTATGTCGGCTGGGCCAAAATATGAGTACCATTGGGCGGACGGACACACCGTGAAAAAACCCATAAAATGTTCCGCGCCTAAATACATCGATTATTTGATGACCTGGGTGCAGGACCAATTAGACGACGAAACATTATTCCCTTCGAAAATTGGTAACGAAAAAGAAATTTTGGTTACGAAATCGGGGATTAATGCAATTCTGTAACGCTTTTTCAGGTGTTCCGTTTCCCAAAAATTTTCTTTCGATCGCAAAAACCATACTGAAACGGTTGTTCCGAGTATACGCGCACATATATCATCAACATTTCAGCGAAGTCGTGCAACTGGGAGAGGAAGCGCATCTTAATACGTCATTCAAGCATTTTATCTTCTTCGTTCAAGTAAGTTAATCCATATACGTTGTAAACGGGTGGTTAGAAAGAGACAGAAATATCTTTCGGCATCAGAGAAACAAAGACAGACGAGGAAATCTTTGCAAGCTTTAAGAACACATTTCAAAAAGATCGAAGCGCCGAAACGACGGTTTTTTGAACCATTTCACTTCTGTTTTGCTTCGTAACGAAGCTAAGATGCAAAATTGCCCATTTCAGGAATTCAATTTGATCGAAAGAAGAGAACTGGCCCCGCTGCAAGAATTGATAGAAAAGTTAACAGCGAAGGACGCGCGATGAACGTTAATCCGGCGAAACTTTGAAGAACTGTGAATACCCTTCCAAAGAATCTCATTCGCGCAGTCCCCGCTAATTATATAATTAAGCAAACATTATTTAAACAACCAAGCTTCATCTCGAACATTTTCCATTGAAAAATCCGCAACTTCAACATTTCGTTGAATAAAAAACATTTTTTTTGCAAGTTCTTCATCGTTTAATGCTTGACTCGGAATCCTCGTTTTTCAGGATGTGCTCTATTCACTATGCTGTGACGAATGTATTTTATACCGATTGTTTATTGTTTTTTTTTTAGAAAATTATTTGATAGGATTGTTTTGATGTAAATCGCTTCTGCTTGGAATCAAAAAAAAAATTTTGATTTTTTTGGTTCGGAATCGAATTGGATTTAAATTGAGTTGGAAGTTCGATTTTTGCAGTAGTGAGGTAAAATAAAAATCTACAAAAGTGTAAGTGTGCTGAATGAGTGATATGCGTCAATATGAATAGTAATTATTTTGTATGTACACAATGAAGATAAAACATCGATGTAATTATCATCAAAACATCTCGGATTTTATTCTTGTTATCCCTGATTCCCGCAATGCAGATCGAACTAATCAGTTTTTTTTAAT
The DNA here is from genome assembly GCA_022816865.1 of Zelostemma sp. ZL-2020. Lineage (NCBI taxonomy): Eukaryota > Metazoa > Arthropoda > Insecta > Hymenoptera > Platygastridae > Zelostemma > Zelostemma sp. ZL-2020. The sequence continues at coordinate 10,029 of JABFQM010003253.1, forward strand.
ATTGATTATTGATTTTGTTGTTAAGAACCTTGGACTTGAAAACTTTTTGTTTCTGCACTGAAAAACATTGTTAAAATTCGGCCCGAAAGTAATTTTACTGTTGTGTTTACATTTGGAATTCCTGTTATGGCGACCAGAATTTTTTTGTTAACTCAATCATGTTGAGCACAAAAAACCACGACACAATTGTTATTCTCTTAGGTCTTACTGTTTTAAATGCTACTACTAACAAACAATTATTTTTAACATTGCTAAAAAAATGCTGCTTACGATAACATTATTTTTGTTACGATAACATTATTTTTCAGGTTAGCGCTACAAGAACTGATTACTGTTACCGTAACAGGAAAATTTTTGTAGCGTAAAACGGAATTCTTTGTCGGGTCAACAGGAATGCCCCATACAAGTGTGACTTTGTTGACCTTACAGGGCAAATTTTTCTCAGGGTGTGATAAATTACAACATTTTGATAAACAATTGAAACAAATCGAAAAAACAATATTTTCGCCTCTTACTAAATTATACGGTATTTATCCGGTTATGGTTTACCAATTTTTATCTCGTATATTTGGCATTGTATTATATTTTTTATCAACTATTGTAGACTCCTTGAGAAGGGTTGTTAATCTCACAACCGAAACGTCGGAATAAATAAAATTATTTTCAATGATATTGACTGGCGTGCGAATTATATAAAACCAGTGGACAATCAACTTTGAATTCACAACAAATCGTTAATAATCTTTTCTTTGCCACCCCGCATGAAAATATATGTATCCGAGATATACCTTTTTTGTCGGATATTTCTGCGTATGATTTTTACTTGGATCGGATATACACTGGATATATTTCAAAGATAGTCATTTTGACGGATTAGTAATAAATCATTTCACATAACACATTAGTTTCGCGTAAATAAAAACGTGATGCACCGTAACGTCGCATAATTTTCAATTGTTCGTATGCATCTTTTGTTCTCCGTTTAAAGATTGCATGAATAATTTCTTTTCAGTAGCAAGAAAAATTTGTCTTATCACCGATGACTTCTACTAAATCCATCAAAATTCGCAAATGAAATACGTTGACATTCGTGTCAGATAATAGACAGTGATGTGAGGCAAAGACAATATAAATAGAAGACTTTTTCCACCGCAAATCATTAGTAATACTTTTACTACGATTTCAAATCTTCAAAAAAAGATTTAAACGCGAAGATGTTATTCAAAGTGTCGATTTTAGTATTAGCCTGCTTGTTCGTGGTAGAATCCAATCCTGTTCCGCGTTTGGGTGGAGGGTAAGAGAATTCATTCAGATTAGATTCCTTCAAAATAGCTGAATAGTTATCTTCTTGTAAAAATCGGCTCAAATTTCAATCTAGAGTACACCTTAAATCCCATTTTGGGCTCCGATTTGTATTCGAAGCAGTTCGAAATTGCTTTTCAATTCGATGTGTTCAATATGAAACCTATATTTTGGGTCTCGATTTGTGCATTAGTGATGATAAGATTTAAATTTATTCTTTGCAGGCTCTCTCTTGGGGACCGTATTCGTATGAAAAAATATGGTATCTATAGAGCTGATACAATTATTATCATCAAACGAATTGGATCAAATCGTTATTAAACGATATCCAATTATCACGGATATGAATTGTTTCATAATTCATTTTCAAAACAGGGTATCTTCCTCAACCTGTGGTCCCCGTCGGAAATGTTGGCGGCATAGGTCAAGTAGGATATGGCGGCGTAGGTCCTCAAGTAGGATATGGCGGCATAAGTCCTCAAGTAGGATATGGCGGCATAGGTCATCAAGCAGGATATGGCGCAGGCATTGCTCCAGTGTCCACCACCACGACTACTGCATTTGGCTAATCATGATTCCAACAGGTAATTTCGAAATTTCACAGGAGAATTGTGTTCATCGGAAAACTGTTTTCAATGCTTGTATTGTGTTACAGAAATCTCTAATGAACGACTTGAGACTTTGTATTGTTTCGAGCAATAAAGATTGAATCACGCTAATTAAAAACTGCGAATTATTAGTACCCCTGTCGAAATCCCTGACATCCATTCTTGAAAAAAAGCCCTGGCCTAAAGTTACAGAGTGCAAAAATGTAACCTTACGCCCTAGCGGGTTGGTTGAGACCGTCTCAGACCGTCTCAAACGGTCTCAAACGGTCTCATGGTGTTTTTAACCGAAACGAGAGGAAATTTGAATGTAAAAGTTAATGTAAACATTGAAAAACGATAAA
>JABFQM010003254.1:0-12275 GCA_022816865.1 Zelostemma sp. ZL-2020
GGGGGGGGGGGGGGTTGATGAATCGCGGCCGTCGGGGAAGGAGTGGGAGGGCTGCGGGGGAGAGAGGAAAAATGGGCCATCCAAAAGGGGATACCTATCGAAGACTAGCATCGCCGCGCGACAAAGAACGCAAGAAACCCTCGACCACTGCAGAGCCGCGAGCGTGGAGAGGATGAAACACCTGGTGTCATCGTTGCCGTGATTCCCCTCGTCCTCCATCTGCAAAGACAAAGAAGGAACGCGTTAGAATCTCAAAATACTCGTCTTTGTCCCCGTCAAATCGGGAACACTGGAGGAATGTACCGGCGATGTCAACAAAGGTTGCTTACGATCCGCTGGGGTCGTTAAATTGTCAAAGGGCGCTTCTGGAGGGGCGGCGGAAATTCGTTACTGCGACGTTTATAACCCCCCATAAATAACCTCTGGGATAAAAGCTTGAGCTACGAATTTCATTCAAACTTTGGCTTGGATCTTTCTGACCTTGAGTGGACCTCATATTCGACTTGGATGAGGTCTGATTTAAACCTCGAATCAGGTATTTGAGGTACTAAATCAGGTCGCAATTGGGCCTCGATAAAATCTAGATCTGCTTGAGGTTTAAATTCTATAAAGAGTTCTTCACGGTGGAATCTGGAGATCATCGAAACGAAATAATATCTCGAATCGAGCTAATCGCCCGTGTACTTTTCGCAACGAATTCGAGAGAAGCCTCGAGGGTCGGACGGCAAATGAAGAAATTCATGTCACTTAAAAGGAGAACGAATGAAATGGGGTTCGGTAAAGGGGAGCAGTCGGGAGAACCGGTAAACCGGATCCCTGAAGGACACTCTTATTTGGCACCTCGAAGCGATAAACTCGCGCGTAAAAGCCGTAATGCGCTTCCGGAAAATAGCCCGGGTAATTGGTTCGTTTTTGGGGGGCGGTAAAAAGCGTGCTTGTAAAGTTGGGAAAGCGATGAAAGTGCCATCTCCAAGGAATCCAGGATAGGCCGTAAATAAAAAGGTGGGCGTACGAATGGGCTCGTTATAGTTTCCGCGGGATTTACGAGAGCGGACAAAGAAAATGCCGAATTCGTCTCTCTCGGCCTCCCTTGTTCGCGGCACGCTTCCACTAGAAATAATCGATGCCGCGTCGGCCCAGCTTCTTTCCCTTCGCCCACGGGAATAAAGGAACAATGAAGCTTTCGGGAAGAAGAGATGAAGTCGTTGCGTGGGCTTGTTTTATTTAAAAACCTGGATCCGAGGAACAAATTGTCGTCGGGAAAAAATGAATTCGAGGCCGGTATCGATCTGGAAGGGAAAATACTCGAAACACAAAGAGCTCTGCGCAGGGAATTTCAAATATATCCCGGACAAAGAAACGGGTCGAGGCGCGTTTTTTCGCCTGGAAGAGAGTTCCCCTATCGTTTCCCACGATTCCGTGCGAATTTCCCTCGCTCCGTTCGTTTCGCGGGACGAATTTGGTGCGAATTTCGAAAAGAACTCATCGATCGCTGGAAACTCAACCTTGAAATATTCCGTTTGACGTTTCGTTTCGTTGGAGAGCGAAGGGAAAATATGGAAAAGTCGCGCGGGGTTGCTGTTTCATCCCTCTTTCGCGCAAATCGACTTATCTTGTCGGCGACCCCCGGCGCTTCCGCGTCAGCGAGCGCCGTCTAATTGCGTTTCTTTCGCGTTTTGTTGTACTTTGTTGCGTGCATTTTCGATTTCATTCTGAAACGCGGGAAGCGCTCGATGTTCATCGACGATCGTCGACACGCGACGCAAATTAAATCACGAGATAACACGCGGCTTTATCGAATCGCGCGTTACGAAGTCACGTAATCGTTCAACGCACCGCCAATTCACGTAACGCCGATGGCAATTACTTCGCAAGTAGGTCACGACCGAGACGCGCCGACAACAATAACCGAAGATTGAAGAAGGATTTTCTCTCGCGAGAACGTTTTCTGATTGGGTTCTTTGTTTTACATGATTAAATTCGGAATTTTGAGTGAAATATGACGATCAGCTGTTCCGGTTGCGAGCCGCCATCTTTTTTGCGCAGGCGCGGCGACATCTTTTTGAAAATCGATCGAAAAAAAGGGCAGCTTTCCGGAAAATGCAATTAATAAAATATGAACTCGGAGTGACGGAAAAGCCGCTTATTAAAGCAGTCGCGCTTAATCGGCTTTCGCCTAAAAGCAGCGACATTTGTTTCCTCCCAAGGCTCCGAAATTTGCATGGATTGTCTCGACAAAGGAACCGAAAAATTCGCCCCGATGGAAATCGATGGAATTATTTCGACGACGCGGCACCGCATTTTCCGAGCTTGGGGCGTATAAATTCTGATTTCTATCTTTTATTCCGAACACGTCCGAATCTCGCAGAAATCACGTCGTTTCAATCTCGAGGACCAGAAAAATCGGGCAAATGAATTGTTTCTTTGAATCATTGCTCGGTAATCATGGCTTGATAAGAAAGATTAGATAGATTGTTTCTTATCGCAAAACTGAATCCGCTGTTAAAAATATCCGTATTAAATGAAAAAACAAACGGTAAAAACCGAGTAAAGTATAATTATTTCACTCGCGTGCAATAATTAATTACGTTGCATCATAAATACCACGTTTTGTGACCGGGCGAGTTTGAAGTGTTGTAATTCCGCGGCGATTTTTAGCAGCGTTGATAAAGTTGTATTTTCTGCAGACCGAGTTTTACATGAGGCAGAGATCGATACGTGTTTTTCGCCGGCCGGCGCGTGGGCATAAGGCGCTCCTACGTTATACGAGCCGTGTACGTAATAACGTACAGTCTCCATTGTAGAGAGAAATCGAGCGTTGCCCCGTTTGATCGAACGCGCTTTCCAACGCCGACACGAATTCATAAATCGCGAAATTTGTATCCCCGTTCGATCGGCGATCGATTTTTCAAACTCGATCATCGATCATCCAAAAGCCCCAACGTTTACGACCGCGTATTTGCCCAAGCCACTCGTTCGGAAATTCAGAATCGCGTTTTTACGAGCGCCGTAACTCACCAAAAGCCAATTACGTCCCGGACAATACCTTCTCGAAATCGTCGAAAGTTCGCCGGGACGATCTTCGCTTCGGCGTCGAAACCTTCTCGGCTCCGGATTACGAAGCACCTGAAAGCGTCTGCGGATTACTCGCGACCGCACGCGCACTTTTTTCGGACCGAGGGCGAAGCGGAAATTACGCGCGTCCGATGTAATTTCGTGAATGAATATCATTGTGCCTCGTAACTTTCGGCCGGCAAGGTTCAATCTGGGCTTAACTGCCGTTTCCTGTCTAGGAAAAGAGCCGCGGCTTCGAAAAGTCCCCGGCCGGATTGAAAAGATATGAAAAGGAGACCGGCCATTCCGTGGGCGTGGCGTGTTCGAGGCCTGCGATTCGTGTTACACGTGTTCGGAATTGCGTCATACATCTTCTGCGAGTGATACGAGGACACGCAATGATGTTCCGGAGCGCCAATTTATGAGCCTCGTAACTGTTCTGGCGTTGCTGTTCCTTCGAGCCGGATACCACGAATTCACGGCTTTTCAGATTTGCTTTTAGTGTTTGGTCGATCGAAGGCTTGAATTTAGGCCTGATTTGAGCCTTATCTAGACACGAATGAATTCGAATCCAAGGTCAACTTGAACCTTGGCTGTACCTGATTTGGACCCTGATTATACCATCAGCCCAATAAAGGTCAAAATCAGGTCTGCTCAAGTCCTTATTTGGGTCTTACCTAGTCCCAATCCAGATACCACAAAACTCTACCCAGATAGATATGAATTTTGGTTAATCCTTGATCCAAATCTTTTTCAAATGTGGCCAGAGTTGGACCTGATTTGGACCTCATCTAGACACGAATGAATTCCAATCCAAGGTCAACTTGAACCTTGCCTGTACCTGATTTAGACCCTGATTATATCATCAGCCCAATAAAGGTCAAAATCAGGTCTATTCAAGTCCTCATCTGGGCCTTACCTAGTCCCAATCCAGATACCACAAAACTCTACCCAGATAGATATGAATTTTGGTTAATCGTTGATGCAAATCTTTTTCAAATGTGGCCTAATTTTGGCCAGAGTTGGACCTGATTTGGACCTCATCTAGACACGAATGAATTCCAATCCAAGGTCAACTTGAACCTTGCCTATACCTGATTTAGACCCTGATTATACCCCATCAGTCCAATAAAGGTCAAAATCAGGTCTATTAAAGTCCTCATCTGGGCCTTACCTAGTCCCAATCCAGATACCACAAAACTCTACCCAGATAGATATGAATTTTGGTTAATAGTTTATCCAAATCTTTTTCAAATGTGGCCTGATTTGGACCTTATCTAGACACGAATGAATTCCAATCCAAGGTCAACTTGAACCTTGGCTGTACCTGATTTAGACCCTGATTATACCATCAGTCCAATAAAGGTAAAAATCAGGTTTATTCAAGTCCCAATCCAGATACCACAAAACTCTACCTAAAATCCCATGAATCATTAAAATCAAGGTCGAAATCAGGTGCGAATCAGGCCAAATTCGGACCACATCCAGCTGAGTTTTCGGTAGAAGAGATTTTGAAGGGAGTGAAAGCGGGTATTCTTTGACGGCGAATTGGGCGCGCCAGGACAGTGTTACAGAAATCAAAACTTCTGGCACTCCTTCCCCGTCTGCCGGCCCACGCCGTGCAACGCGATGCATGCGTGTACACAGCCATGCGTCACGCTCGGCTGACAGATCGCGAGCATGTCTGCGTCCTCCTCGGTCTAGGCGTGGCGCAGGTATATACAAGCCTTATAGGTACTCGACAAACGAGCTTGTCTCCTCGGGGTCACAGACCCCGTCTACGCGATGCAAAAACTAGCACTCGATAAACGCTTTCCACGAGTTCTCGCTCATCGAAAATTAAGGGGAGCGAGAGACTGGACCTTATTTGGGAATGAACGAGGCCTGAAAAGTGGCTGAATCGCTGAATGATTGGAACGGGGGAGGAAGGAATCACTGATACCCTCGTAGATCGAGATTCATGCTCCCCGATAGGAAGCTAATGGCGAAAAAACGAGCCGGTAATCGAGGGGCGAAAGCCACCGGCTCACTTTGTCCCTTCGCTGGCTTGTCCGGAGGTGAAACGCGTAATGAAAATCGCTGCTCCTAATTCGAGCCGACCCCAGGACGCTTATCCGAACCTTAGACTGTCATTATGTTCTCTGAATAACGGATCTCTCTTTCCAACGGTCAATCCAACGCAGATGCGTGCCCTTATGGGCTTTTTGTTCACATTCGGCATCATTTTGGGTTTAAGAAGCCATCAGGTGTTTGATGGGAACTTTTTTAGCGTTTTGTAACGCCTCATGGGGTTTTTATCGGGTTTGAAAGTGTTTTACTACTTTTATAGTGTGTTTGTGACGTGCGTGTCGTATTTTCATGATATTTTGTTACGGTGTTTGATAATGCTTTATGGGGTTTTTATGGTTTTTAATGTTATGGTGTTTCCTTGCGATTTTTACGATATTGAATTCTTTTGTGTTTGAGAAGCAATCGAAATTTAATGGGAACTTTTTTCAGCGTTTTGTAACGCCTCATGGGGTTTTCATGGGGTTTGGAAAAGTGTTTCACTATTTTTATGGTGTTTCTTGTAAAGTGCGTATCGCATTTTTATAATATTTTGTTATGGTGTTTGATAATGCTTTATGGGGTTTTTATGGTGTCTTGAAATTTTTATGGTTTTTGATGTTATGGTGTTTTCTTGCGATTTTCACGATATTGAATTCTTTTGTGTTTGAGAAGCAGTCAGGTATTTAATGGGAACTTTTTTTAGCGTTTTGTAACGCCTCATGGGGTTTTTATGGGGTTTGAAAAAGTGTTTCACTATTTTTATGGTGTTTCTTGGAAAGTACGTATCGTATTTTCATGATATTTTGTTATGGTGTTTGATAATGCTTTATGGTGTCTTGAAATTTTTATGGGGTTTTATGGTTTTTGATGTTATGGTGTTTCCTTGCGATTTTTACAATATTGTGTTTCAGAAGTAATCAGGTATTTAATGGGAACTTTTTTCAGCGTTTTGTAACGCCTCATGGGGTTTTTATGGGGTTTGAAAAAGTGTTTCACTATTTTTATGGTGTTTCTTGTAAAGTGCGTATCGCATTTTCATGATATTTTGTTATGGTGTGTGATAATGCTTTATGGGGTTTTTATGGTGTCTTGAAATTTTTACGGGGTTTTATGGTTTTTGATGTTATGGTGTTTCCCATGCGATTTATACGGTATTGAATAATTCATCGTATTTTTCTGTAATTTTCAATCGTCTTTTAATCATTTCTGTTTTTTAAAATAATAGCAAAAAACACATTTTGAATTTCTCGCGCGAAAAGAGTGAAATGCCGAAAGATAAAATCGATGAAAATGTACGTTCTTCGATGAAATCTAATTTATTCAATTCTATTAAATTTTTTATTTATTCTTCGATCTACACCGGTCGTATTTCGAAAGACGATGAATTCAATCGCTCAGACAACAATGTAATCTCACAAAACCCATGACGTTATCGCGAGGTCGATCCCGAGCGTCCAAAATACGACACTCCCCATCATTGTCAAGCGGAACGTTACATTTTTTACGGGGTTCGATTGATCCGCGCAATGAAAACCAGAAAGAAAGTCCATTTCATTTCGTACATTGTTATCAACTATTGTTATCGATTAATTCTCTCCATCGAGCTTTGTTTGATTGAACGGTTAAATTATTGTTCATCCTCATTCAATTCAAAGCAAATAAACAAAAAGTCTCTATTTTATCGACGAACGAAAAGCGTGAAATTTCTCTTCGGGGACAATGAGAAAGTACGAATCTGGAGCGAAAAGCGCGTTCGAAACGTGACAGTATCTGTCTCGGAAACGCGCATTGTCCCTGCATCAAGCGCAATATCATTGTCCCCGAGCGTTAAATTCAACGCGGGACATCGAAACAATTCGATATTCCATTCCTCCGACAACGCGGTATTTTTCAATTTCCATTACTGCAATTGTTGACGGAGAATGGAGAAATTACAATGGAAAAAGTGTCGTTATCGCGCAATTAGCGTCCAAGAAACGCTCAGCGCTTTCCCTGTACAACGACCTCCGTTGTACCCTGTTTGATAAGCCGAGTGTCATCGACATTACACTCGGCCGATCGCGTATTTACACAGCTCGCACTTCGTCAAGAGAGAACGGTTGCGACACGCGACTTGCATGGGAAAAGCGCATTTGCAATTTTGAAAAACTCTCTGCGTTTCTTGCACTGTTTGTTCGATAATTGGGTTTCTTTATTAATCGTGTAATCAAAGCTATTTTGGCTTGTTTTCTGATTTTTGAGGCATTCTATGGTGTTTTATTGTTCTTGTATCTTTTCATAGCGGTTTTTGTAGGGATTGAATTGTTTCTTATGGTGTTTTAGTACTTGTTATTGTATTTTTATGGTATTTTCATGGGTTCGTGTGTTTTTAAATTTGTATAGAACTTTTTTCATGGTGTTTTGGTATTTTTGTGTCTTTATTGCGATTTTTGTAGGGTTTGAATTGTGTTTCTTATGGCGTCTGTATGGTGTTTCCATGGTCTTTCACTTTTGAGGCATTCTATGGTGTTTTTATGGTGTTTTAGTACTTGTTATTGTATTTCTATGGTATTTTCATGTGTTCGTGTTTTTTAAAATTTGTATAGAATTTTTTTCATGGTGTTTTTATGGTGTTTTGGTATTTTTGTGTCTTTATTGCGATTTTTGTAGGGTTTAATTGTATTTCTTATGGCGTCCGGATGGTGTTTCCATGGTTTCTAATTTTTGAGGCATTCTATGGTGTTTTTGTACTTGTTATTGTATTTTTATAGTATTTTCATAGGTTCGTGTTTTTTTAAATTTGTATCGAATTATTTCATGGTGTTTTTATGGTGTTTTGGTGTTTTTCTGTCTTTTTATTGCGATTTTCGTGGGGTTTATTTGTATTTCTTATGGCGTCTGTACGGTGTTTTCATGGTCTTTCACTTTTGAGGCATTCTATGGTGTTTTAGTACTTGTTATTGAACTTTTATGGTATTTTCATGGGTTCGTGTTTTTTTAAATTTGTATAGAATTTTTTTCATGGTGTTTTTATGGTGTTTTGGTATTTTTGTCTTTAGGGCGACTTTTGTAGGGATTGAATTGTGTTTCTTATGGCGTTTGTATGGTGTTTCCATGGTTTCTCATTTTTGAGGCATTCTATGGTGTTTTTGTACTTGTTATGGTATTGTTATGGTATTTTCATGGGTTCGTGTTTTTTTTAATTTGTATCGAATTTCTTTCATGGTGTTTTTTATGGTGTTTTGATAGTCTTTCACTTTTGAGGCATTCTATGGTGTTTTTATGGTGTTTCAGTATTTGTTATTGTATTTTTATGGTATTTTCATGTGTTCGTGTTTTTTTAAATTTGTATCGAATTTTTTTCATGGTGTTTTTTATGGTGTTTTGATGGTCTTTCACTTTTTGGGCATTCTATGGTGTTTTTATGGTGTTTCAGTATTTGTTATTGTATTTTTATGGTATTTTCATGTGTTTGTGTTTTTTTAAATTTGTATCGAATTTTTTTCATGGTGTTTTTATGGTGTTTTGGTATTTTTGTCTTTATTGCAATTTTGTAGGGATTAAATTGTGTTTCTTATGGCGTCTGTATGGTGTTTTCATGGTCTTTCACTTTTGAGGCATTCTATGGTGTTTTTATGGTGTTTCAGTACTTTTTATTGTATTTTTATGGTATTTTCATGTATTTGTGTTTTTTTTAAATTGTATCGAATTTTTTATGGTGTTTGGATGTTTTTGTGTTTTTTTATTGCGATTTTCGTAGGGTTTAATTGTGTTTCCTATGGCGTTTCCATGGTTTTTCATTTTATAGGCATTCTATGGTGTTATTGTATTTTTATGGTATTTTAATTTGTATCAAATTTTTTTCATGGTGTTTTCATGGTGGTTTCCATGGTGCTTTTGGTTTTCTTTTAAAGACCCGAGAAATAAGAAGAAACAAAATAAGAAAATACCAAAAAAAAAGGTTTAATAATGTAAAAACCCCAAAATATCACTGAAATAATGCAAAAAAAATGGATAAAGTAAAAACTGCAGCGGTGCGGTATCAAAAGTATCGTCGGCTTCTATTTCTGCACTTGGCAGACGTTCAAATTCGCGTTGTCAATCTTCTCGCGAAGAAACCCGCTCGACTTTCCGCGTTACGAAAATGAAGAGAAAAAAAAAAAAAGGTTCGCCTCTTCCGAGTTTCTCGCGTGTGCCATATTAAGGACGCTGAGGAAAGCTCCCGTTAGTGGCCGGGAACGAGCCGCTCCTTCCGCGGGAAAAAAAAAGAAAGCGACCGAGACTGCGACTGAATCGCGTGCGATAAATCTTCCAATAAAGCCGACGTCTCGGACGGCTCAAATGATGACCATGTCTGTCTAGAATCCAGGGACTAACTGGGTTAATTCACTCGTGAGATCATCGTTCTTCGCCTTTTTTTTATTTCTCTTTGTTGCTTCAAACGCTCTTAATACGGCCACATTTTCGGATTTCAACGCTGCATTTTCACATTTTTTACGGAAACTGGAGACACTTTGCACTATAAATGAAAGAAAATTTACTTCATGGTCTGAAAAATGTACAAAACGTGTCGAAAACAGGAAAAATGGCCGAATTTGCGAGTCGTAAACGAAGGTATTTTCTATTTCTGGAAGAAAAAAGTCCTAAATTCGGTATTTTACGGAAATTGCACGAGCGTCGTTTAATTATTGTTCTTGGCAATGAAAAAAATGTGCGTCGTCGCCCGCGAAATGTATTCAAACTATAGTACCCCGCGTCGAAACGAGCCGTAAAGTTGGGTATTTTCAGTTTTTATTCTGTAAAAAGGTAGTCAAACATGACGAATTTTTTACGTGACGAAAGTTGAATAAACGGCGCTCGCAGAACACGTGTTCCGCAGTCGTTTCGCCTGAGAAAAGTGCGAAGGGAACTGGTTTCCTTTCGCGCACCAAAATCGTTCCCAGAGAAGAAAAGAAAAGACTCGAGAGGCGAAAAAAAACGTGTCATTATCCCTGACGAAGGCCTCTTTAACGAGCCCGAAAGATCGCTTAGAAATTGCGAATTATCGAGATTTCGATCGCGTTTTTAACGGGTTCGAACATTTTTTCGAGCTTTCGAGTATTTCGAGCTTTTGGCACGTCGAGTTGGCAGCGCGAAAACGCAGTTCGTTGCCCCGGAAAGAGAGCAGGGAGAAGCGAAACGCATTCGTCACGTGTACACGCGCAAAAAGTTGTCCCGAGGCGAAAAAAACACGTCAAGTACCGAATGTGTGCAACAATTTTTAGCCATTTTTACAATTTAAACGAGAAATTAATTGATAACTTACTGATAAGGCAATTTAATCGATAACAATCAATGCTTAATCAATTACTCGGTTTTTTAATTGAATGGAATGCGGTTTATTTCGAAAGAAAACAGTTTTAAGCGTTTTGGAAAATTTCCTCGGTGCCGAGTTCGCGCTGTATTTCGGCGAAGGTTTTCCCTTTGGTTTCGACGAGGCAGAGGGCGATGAAGAGGACACTGACGACGCAGACGACACTGAAGAAGAATAGAACAGCGGCGTTGCTCGTCGCGCTCGCGACGCTCTCGAAAGACACAGTCACGGCGAAGGCGAGGAGCCAATTGACGAGAGCCGCGCTCGAGGACGCGACGCCCTTCAGTTTCGTCGGGAATATTTCGCCCATGTAAGCCCATGGAATCGGTCCTAAACTCGGGACATTTTACTCCGATTTTAGAACGATCAATCAATTTTTAAAGAAATCGGAAGTTCATAAATTAATGTTCAGTTGATTTCACCTGCGCCCAGGCAAAAAGCCAAAATGTACACGCTCATGGCGACGAGGGGAACCCATGAAAACGCCTTAACTTTCTCAGGATCCGAGTCTTTCATGACAAAAAACGTCCCCAGAGCCAGCAAACAAACACACATCGCGCTCTCCGAGAGAATGAGAAGAAACTTCCTCCCCAACTGCCAAAGAATTTCGTTCTTTTTGCCATTTCTCTTATTTTTTTATGGGGGTTATGGGTTTTTAATGGAAGAAACCTTGTCGACGAGCGCGGCGGAAATGAGACAAGCGAGGATTTGAACGGCGCCGACGACGATGCTTTGCATCAGGGGATCCATATCGACCCCGGTCGTCTGGAAAATCGTGACCCCATAGAAAATGACGGCGTTTATGCCGCACAATTGTTGCGCCGCCATTAGTCCGTACGCGATTCCCAAGCTTTTTAAAACGGGCCATTTTTTCAAGATCGACAGCTGCAGCTTTTGCTCTTTGTCTTTCACCAGTTCCTATATCGTGGTACATTTTTATGGGGTTTCCAAATCCGAATTAGGAACATTTTTATTAGTTGTAGATATTTTTTAAGTTAGTTTTATAACATTTTGTCTTTATGGTGTTTTTATGGTGTTTCGAAAATTTTTTGATCGTGATTTATTAGTTGCAGATATTTTTTATGTCAGTTTTATAACATTTTGTCTTTATGGTGTTTTTATGGTGTTTCGAAATTTGAATGAGCAAAATTTTTTTATCGTGATTTATTAGTTGTGGATATTTTTTATGTCAGTTTTATAACATTTTGTCTTTATGGTATTTATGGTGTTTCGAAATTTGAATGAGGAAAATTTTTTCATCGTGATTTATTAGTTGTGGATATTTTTTATGTCAGTTTTATAACATTTTGTTTTTATGGTGTTTTATAGTGTTTTTATGGTGTTTCGAAATTTGAACGAGGAAAATTTTTTGATAGTGATTTGTGAGTAGTGAATATTTTTTATGTTATTTTGATAACATTTTGTCTTTATGGTGTTTTTATGGTGTTTCGAAATTTGAACGAGGAAAATTTTTTCATCGTGATTTATTAGTTGTGGATATTTTTTATGTCAGTTTTATAACATTTTGTCTTTATGGTGTTTATGGTGTTTTTATGGTGTTTCGAAATTTGAACGAGGAACATCTTTTTATCGTGATTTATTAGTTGCAGATAATTTTTAAGTTAGTTTTATAACATTTTGTTTTTATGGTGTTTCGAAATTTGAACGAGGAAAATTTTTTCATCGTGATTTATTAGTTGTGGATATTTTTTATGTCAGTTTTATAACATTTTGTCTTTATGGTGTTTTATGGTGTTTTTATGGTGTTTCGAAATTTAAACGAGGAAAATTTTTTTATCGCGATTTATTAGTTGTAGATAATTTTTTCGGTAGTTTTTTA
>JABFQM010003255.1:0-12263 GCA_022816865.1 Zelostemma sp. ZL-2020
CTAAAGGATAAACTTGATAAATCACGACAACGGAATTTAGTTTATACAATTTTTTGCGGATATAAACATTGTAAAAAACGTACGTAGGGCAAACGAAGAGAAATTTGAAAACAAGAATTGATGAACTAATATTAATAAGTACGTGGTGAACGTGGTTATCAGTAATCATAGAACTAACACTGGACATGAGATGGACTGAAAAAATCCAAAAATGTGGGATAGAGAAACAAATTTGCAAAAAAGACTTGTCAGTGAAATGATCCATGTTAAAAAAGAAAATAGCACCGCTCTATAATAAACAAAAAGATACTGAGGATCTTGATATTTTACATGAAAAATTGGTTAAATGCATTCAATTTTTAACTTCAGTTTGATGAAACATTCTAAATTATAATGACTCTTTAGATTATGACACATCTACTTATGACTGTATAAGTAAAAACAAATACCAACACCTCTCTTATCTTCATTTGTACGTACATTTCAAAAAGGATGTATCCAGAAGGTTACATATTATAGCCTCCTTGGTACATTCATGCAGTCAAACAGAAACGTAGCACTCGTTAAGTAGGATCCCTTTCTCACGAATTTTTATATCAATATTTCATACGGTTTTTGCGATTTTTATATAGTTTCAGGTGTTTTGCACTTGCACTTTTTTATTGTTGAAATCATTCATCAGGTGAGTTTTTTAATTACAATTTACCATGAACATAGGTAAGAAGTTTACTATCGTATATTATTTGATCTACAGATTGATAACATCATTCGTATACAAAACCAGAACCTTTAATAAAAAAATTTTGAATGGACGAATTACTTTTTGAGATATTAAGAGAAACTTGATGTGAATCGTGATGTGTAAAACATTTTTTTTGGCATTATATAAATATTATGAACATTTTTCCTAGACTCTTTAAGGAGGGTTGTAAACCTAACAACCGAAACGTTGAGAATTATGTTTCTTATTCAAAAAATGTGACTGGTATGGTTGTAAAACTTTTGCACCTTTAACAACATTAATTTGCAGTTACGTACAAGCCGCAAACAGTGTTAATTCTTCTGAAATTATGGATCGCAGAAACACTCTAATGTTTTTGGTCTTCGTCCTCATCGCCTTTATAACAACAGGTGCATTTTGTTTTTATTTCGTAATCTTTCATTCGTACACTGATGATAAATTTAAATTGTGAGACACTCCCGATTAAAGTTTCGTGAAATTACATAAAGATGTGTCGAGTTGCATTAAGTATTGGAAATTGACATTAGTGTTGTTTGAAATTATATGAAATTATGTGAAAGCATGTATATAAAGCAGCGTGAAATTATACTTCTCCGTATACAATTCCACACTATACGTTGCATAAAAACAACAACTTTGCGTCAAATTCAACAATGTGTGTACATCATTTCAGTGTAAATTTTTTAGTGCAGCGTTTTTAAAAATGTTTTAATCCTTTAAAATTTCTGCATGCAGAGTTTGAGTCAGGAAACAAATACAGTACACAAACTTAAAAACAATACCTTCCAATTTATTGTATCGATTCTTCCTTGAATTCAAATGATTATAAGATGTATCGAAAAAATGAAAAATCGTTCTTGAAACATAATCACAAACATCGCACGTTACACAAATTTTTATACTTTTGATTTCCCTCCGAAAATTTCCGATGATATATGTATGAAAGAGATTCTTTCGAGTTCGATTCGATGTATTCGCATTCATACATATATATATTATTAGAATGACAAATGCGTTCCCTAGAAAATTCCAACTTTGTTTAAATTCTAGCCGAAGCAATAAAATGTCAAATTTGTTCAACGGCCAACAGCATTGGTTGCATAGATCCTACGGCGAACAACATCGAACCAATAGATTGTGATTCGTGTTTCAATGATGACTCAATAACAAATCCATGCCTCAGAGCGGTTGGTTTTATGATTCCTATGGAGCGAAACGAAGTGGCTTGCGGCAAAGCTCATGTTACAAGTGCAGGTAAAATTGTATAATAAGGTTCTAATCATTAGCAACTTTGCAAAACTTCATTTTAATTTTAAAACATCCTTCTTACGTGTTCGAAATTTTCCATGTTACGAATACTTGAATAATTGCGAATCATTTCAATTTTTCGAGAGTAAGTACTTCGAATTTTCGGATTGATAAGCTTTGCATTGGATTTTATAATTTTAGAAAATAATCATACCCATATAAAAATGTGATGAATTTATATTTCATGAATTTTGAACTGTTGCAGGAGTTATAGATAAGATCGTGAGGACTTGTGTTCCATCTGATAAAAAAGGGCGCAATTTCTGCAAAACTGGCATGCCTGCAATAGCAGTAAAAGAAGCAATTAATGTTGAGTTCTGCGAAACTTGTAACACCGATGCCTGCAACGGGTCAGCAATGATTTCACCACGAATTCTCCCTTTATTGGGATTTTTCATATATATTCTTCATATAATCAATCGTTTGGCGTAATTTTGAGAGCTATTGCATTTTTATTTCATACAGTTTTCTAAGAAGTTTCGAATAATTCGCCGATAATTGTAGCACCGATGCCTGCAACGGTTCAGCAATGATTTCACCGCGAATTCTCCCTTTACTGGGATTTTTCATATGTATTCTTCATATAATAAATCGTTTGGCTTAATTTTGAGAGCAATTGCATTCTTATTTCATACCGTTTTTTCAGCTCTTAGAAACGAAGATGAAAAGATATTGTTTGAAAGATCCAATTCACTTTAAATCCCGTTGCCGCAGGATAATTTCTAAGTTCTATATGGTGCTATGTAAATGTTGATATTAATCAAAATTTCATGCCAAATGAAGTACAATTTATTACACAAATGTACAAGCGTAGTTTTGTAAAGAATAAAAAGTTCATCGGAAATTATTTTTTAGCTTTGCCCTCTTTGCTTTTCACGTTTTTCACTCCTACGGCTTTTAAAAAATTGAGTATTTCTTGTTTTTCGAACTGCGTGTTCGTGTCTTGTGTTGCAATTTTTCGCTCGGCTACGGAAGTTGCAGTAGGAAGCTGCAAAGGTTTTGCAGGCTCGTTTCTTCGACCCTCGTTCAGGGGGTGCATAATAATGAAGCTGTACGATAATTTATCACTTCTTGTGTAATCGTTAATAAGTAAAAATGTTTCTTCGTTTCAAAAATTGTTTATGCAGAAGCTGATAAGGTTGGTTGAAGTGAATTCTAAGATCATAAAGTACCTGGAACCCTGCATTTTGCAATCCCACACTTGGAAACTATAATGCTCTCGTTCACAGTAGAAACACGTTCACTCACCGAGTGGTCTCGAGTTCGAGCTTCATACATACAGGTACTCGGTTGGAGAACTGCCATAACTCACAAAAATTGATTGTGTTAATGGGACTGATTACATTTAAAATTAAGCGTACAGTAATTACGCAGCAATGAGAAAATCAATATTGGGTCAGCATGTAAATTTAGAAAGTTAACATCAACAGAGACCCACGAGGTGCCCACTCCATTTAAATACTGCCCTAAATGTGAAACACTTGAGCTATTCCATAGTACTATAAAATTTTTTTCTACGGTTTGCAAAGTTCATTTTATGTTATTCCTTTTCAGAAATAAAGAAAATGTACCTCGTGTTTTATTTTCAAAAATTCATGATCAAATTATTATTAATTCAATCGTAAATATTAATCCATGGCCCAAAAGTTTGCCACCACAGAAGCAGATGGCCAAGGGTTTTTTCCGGGACCGTAAAATATTCGTCGCCTTCCCAAATAGAAAAATGTCTGCTTCGAGAGAGAGCAGTTGCTCTCGTCCCTACAGAAGGGGGGCGGGGGGTATTTTTGAGTACCCGATGACCTATTCGGGGGGTCTGAATATTTATTTTGACCTTTAACGGTATCGAACGGAAATTGGACCGCGTTGGAGACCAAAAAGAAGCAAACTTTCAACATCGAAATCGTCTTCAAGTTGTTCTTCTTTTAGTCTCTAGTCAATAGTTTCCAAGGTCTCTAATTTTCTGTTCGAAAATTCTGCCTCATGTATGCTCATAACGAATTCGTTCACTGGAATGATCAACTGTGGAATGACAGGAACTATACAGTACAATGCACTCTATGTGAATTCATATACGCGATTGATGCAGAATTTCACGACAGTTAAAACGCGATATATGATTATTTGGTGCAATCTTTGGAAGGGGGGAAGCGTCTCGAATGAGTTCTTTGTAGACAGAATTCATCGACTGTTACGTTGAGCTATTTGGCTGGTTGCACGTATGCGGCAGTCATGGCTTTTGCCTTTGGTTACTACAATGTCGATGTAAAGGGCTCTGCAATGAATGTACCAGTGCTAGCGCGGCGGTCGTGAAGTTAATGCGTGAAGTTTATGTCCATGGAACAAAAGGGTCCCACCGCAACACATTTCAAGACGATTCTTCTTGAGGAGAACATTTCAGTTAAAGAAAGTACTACGAACTCATGCATACGTTCAACCCGTCTGCAATTTTCAGAAGTAACTAATAAAATGATTTTGAGGAAACCATTCCTCCCTCCTCTTCTTACCCAAATGTACCTACTCGGGCAACGATCTTTTTTTGCAGTCCAGACAGTCGTCGTCTTGAGCTCAAGTAATACGCGTATTGACGAGAAAACCGTGGCCGAGCTACAATCGTGACAGTCGGAGAAAAAGTTTAATCGTGAGTGTCGCGAGTGTGGTGTAAAAACGATAATACCAGTTAGTTTATTTTGAATAATGTTATATCAAATTCGTGATAAATTTTCAAATAAGCCTGATCGATAAAAAAATATTCAGTAGCAAAATCAAAAACAACAAGACACAACTTGTTTTATTCGCCATTTTTTGGTCTATTTCGAATTTTCAATAATAATGATTAAAAACCATTATTTTCTTAGAGCGTAAATTATGAGATTTTCAAAAAAAATTGCCATGAGCAATTAACAAAACATACTTTAACAATCTTAAATTTCTGCATTTCAATGCTTCAAAAAACGCGAATTACTCCGATATAACAATAAACTCCGCGTCAATAAATTTTGTATTAGTTATTCATTGTATATTATAGAGTATAAATTCAGACAATCAGAAAACGAACACGGCCTTGTCGCTTCCGACTCGACAATAATTTACCACGAACATAAGTTAGAGGTTTACTATCATATATTATTTGATCTACAGATTGATAACATCATTCGTATACAAAACCAGAACCTTTAATAAAAAAATTTTGAATGGACGAATTACTTTTTGAGGTATTGAGAGAAACTTGATGTGAATCGTGATGTGTAAAACATTTTTTTTGGCATTATATAAATATTATGAACATTTTTCCTAGACTCTTTAAGGAGGGTTGTAAACCAAACAACCGAAACGTTGAGAATTATGTTTCTTATTCAAAAAATTTGACTGGTATGGTTGTAAAACTTTTGCACCTTTAACAACATCAATTTGCAGTTACGTACAAGCCGCAAACAGTGTTAATTCTTCTGAAATTATGGATCGCAGAAACGCTCTGATGTTTTTGGTCTTTGTCCTCATCGCCTTTATAACAACAGGTACATTTTGTTTTTATATCGTAATCTTCCATTCGCACACTGATGATCAATTTAAAATGTGAGACAGTCCCAATTAAAGTTTCGTGAAATTACATAAAGATGTGTCGAGTTGCATTAAGTCTTGTAAATTGACATTAGTGTTGTTTGAAATTATATGAAATTATGTGAAAGTATGTATATAAAGCAGCGTGAAATTATACTTCTCCGTATACAATTCCACACTATACGTTGCATAAAAACAACAACTTTGCGTGAAATTCAACAATATGTATACATGCTTTCACAGTGTAATTTTGTTAGTGCAGCATTTAAAAAAATTTTGAAATTCTTCAAAATTTCTGCATGTAAAATTTGGGTTAGAAAACAAATACAGTACAGAAACTTAAAAACAATACCTTCCAATTTATTGTATCGATTCTTTCTTGAATTCGAAAAATTATAAGATGTATCGAAAAAATTTAAAGTCTTTTTTGTGAATGAACATAATCACAAACATTGCATATTACGCAAATTTTTATACTGATCCAAAAAGTTGTAAAATAAAATTTCACTCTGGCACAGATTTTCCTTCAAAAATTCCCGATAATATATGTATGAAAGAGATTCTTTCGAGTTCGATTCGATGTATTCGCATTTATACATATATACATATTAGAATATTAATATTAAAATGACAAATGCGTTCCCAATGAAAATTCCAACTTTATTTAAATTCTAGCCGAAGCAATAAAATGTCAAATTTGTTCAACGGCCAACAGCATTGGTTGCATAGACCCTACGGCGAACAACATCGAACCAATAGATTGTGATTCGTGTTTCAATGATGACTCAATAACAAATCCATGCCTCAGAGCGGTTGGTTTTATGATTCCTATGGAGCGAAACGAAGTGGCTTGCGGCAAAGCTCATGTTACAAGTGCAGGTAAAATCGTATAAAAACGTTCTAACCATTAGTAACTTTGCAAAACTTTATTTTTATTTCAAAACATCCTTTTTACGTTTTTGAAATTTTCCATGTTACGAATATTTGAATAATTGCGAATCATTTCAATTTTTCGAGAGTAAGTACTTCGAATTTTCGGATTATAAGCTTTGCATTGGATTTTATAATTTTAGAAAATAATCATACTCATATAAAAATGTGATGAATTTATATTTCATGAATTTTGAACTGTTGCAGGAGTTATAGATAAGATCGTGAGGACTTGTGTTCCATCTGATAAAAAAGGGCGCAATTTCTGCAAAACTGGCATGCCTGCAATAGCAGTGAAACAAGCAATTAATGTTGAGTTCTGCGAAACTTGTAACACCGATGCCTGCAACGGGTCAGCAATGATTTCACCGCGAATTCTCCCTTTACTGGGATTTTTCATATATATTCTTCATATAATCAATCGTTTGGCGTAATTTTGAGAGCTATTGCATTTTTATTTCATACAGTTTTCTAAGAAGTTTCGAGTAATTCGCCGATAATTGTAGCACCGATGCCTGCAACGGTTCAGCAATGATTTCACCGCGAATTCTCCCTTTACTGGGATTTTTCATATGTATTCTTCATATAATAAATCGTTCGGCTTAATTTTGAGAGCAATTGCATTCTTATTTCATACCGTTTTTTTCAGCTCTTAGAAACGAAGATGAAAAGATATTGTTTGAAAGATCCAATTCACTGCGTGCTCGTTTCTTTTGTTGCAATTTTTCGCTCGGCTACGGAAGTTGCAGTAGGAAACTGCAAAGGTTTTGCAGGCTCGTTTCTTCGACCGTCGTTCAGGGGGTGAATAAAAATGAAGCTGTACGATAATTTATTACTTCTCGTGTAACCGTTAATAAGTAAAAATTTTTCTTCGTTTCAAAAATTGTTTATGCAGAAGCTGATAAGGTTGGTTTAAGTGAATTCGTTTGAATAAATTTAGAAAGTTTCCATCAACAGAGACCCACGGGGTGCCCACTCCATTTAAATACTGCCCTAAATGTGAAGGCCCAAGCTAAGAATTAGGCGATGTTATCTCTTACTCACACTTTGACCAGAGCCCTTAGACGTATCAAAGTGCGAGGTTCCGATATGCATGCAAAAGTGTATGGAATATCGTACAATCGACACGAACCTAGAACATACCCCTGAAAAAATGTCATAAAAAAATATTGACGAATTCGCTCCAATTTTTTGACGATCGTCAAAATTATTGGCGATCGTCAATATTTTTTCGACGATCGTTAATAATTGACGATCCCCAATGATTGGCGATCGTCAATAATAGACGATCGTTTATATTGGCGATCCGAAGCGATGCCGAATTCTGATAAAATAGAGTTGGATTACTGCGGTTTGTGTGACACCGATGCCTGCAATGGATCAGCAATGATTAATCCGCTTTTTTCGACTCTTCTCTTCGTTGGGCTTTTCATTCTACCGAAAATAATTAATCTCGTTGCATAATTACGAGGAATTTTGAAAATGAAGCAAATAAAACGATGCGAAACTCTATAAAAAATTCTGACCGTTGGGTGTTTTTTGGTTCAAGTAAACATAAACATAATATCTCTAAGAGATTTTGCATTAATAAAGTTTACAATAGTCTATACTGATTTATTATTTACCGCGTAATAATGAATAAAATGAGTTTTCATGTCAGATACGAACGAAGATAACGAGTCTTAATTAGGATGACTAATTCACCAGGATAAGCAGAATTCAGTCCGCTGATGATTAAAACGAGTAATTTTGTAAACGCCGATTGTGAGATATTTATGAGTTTACAATGTTTTCGCGATCGAAAAATCTTCAAAAAACGCTTTTGCAGCATCTCTATAATAAACATCCTGTTCTGAATTTCGATACAGAAAAAGTCTGATTCCGAAGAATTTCAAATCTCGCAATTTGCAAGTGTTTTACTGGAAAAGAATCGCACGGCAAAAAAAATGTTACAGAAGACGAATAAATTTCTTCCCTTTAACTTTTTACGAAGGAATAATTAATGTTTTAGGTAATTCAAGATAAACTAAATAACACAATTGATTCGAAATTGTGTAATTTGAATTTAAAAGTATATTTCCTGCATTAAATTATCAGTATATTTTCGTTCTTGCATTGATAAAAATCGTAGTGTATTAGCTATTGTTATCGACTCTTTATAAGGAAATAATAATAGTTTACGAGGGAATTTCAATAATTTAACATAATTCTAAATCACTGTAACAATCAAAATAGAAATTCATCCTATTTTCTGGACAATAACTCCTTGTAATTTATTCTCGCAATAAATGTTGCAGTTGAAAACGCTTTTTCGTCGAGATGAAAATGTATTTTTTCCCAATGTAGTTCACGGTTGTGATAGCGGTCTAGAAGTGGTAGATGGATAATATGATAAGATTAGATTTGACAAGCTAAGCCAATTAATTCTTCTCATTGTGCACATTCAATACCGGAAGGCTTTGGAATTTTTTGCTGGAGTGAAAGAAAAAGTATCAGATTAACGCAATTAACGACACGGTTTGTTTTTTGCACTGCGATAACACGCTATAATTATTGAGCCCCCGATGCAATAACTCGCAAGCACTCAAAAACGTGTAAAAATATTGCCAAAAGGCATAAGATAGTGCAATTAATGAAAATGTCGTAAAAATGAGGAATAAAAAATACTAACTGCAGTAAAGATTGCAAATACTGATATTTTTCTTGAACACAATTTTTTATATCATGTTCATTTCACACTATAAAAAATTAAAAACATCGAGTTCCGTACCGGAAAATTTCTAATTTCAAATTTTTATACTGTGAAATAAAAATGAGATTAAAAAATTGTGAACGGGTAAATATAATTATTTTCAATCTCTACAACATAGTATTTTTTATTTCTCACTTTACGACGTTTTTATGTACTACACCGTCTCACCTTTCGGACAATTCTTTTACACGTTTTCGATTCATTGCATCCGGGTACTTATGTTACTGATTGCGCATATCGATATTGATGCAACGAAAACATGGAACGTCCCTTCTCCTCCACACAAAGTTAACAACACTAATTGAATGATGATTCACTCACTGGTTTTGTTTTTTAAGGTGCTAAAGTTTTACAGGGGCTATCAATAGACAAAACAATTATTCTCAAAGGAGTGTTCGGTTTACGTATCTTTAGAAGACCGTAACGAGACAAAGTTCCCCTGTCAGGACAGCTTCCTCCGCTCAGTGGAGGATCAGTGGAGGAAATTTTTCCTCCGCTCATTGTTTTCCACGATAAAGTGAATTTCCGTAAAATTTGTTTCTGGGGATCAATGCAGGAGACCCTCATTTGTCATTTTATGATGTTTAGGAACCGTTAATCAACAAAAAATACATAAATTAGAGAAAAAAATTTGTTCTTCTCCGAAAAATGTTCACCCTTAGTTTGAAATAACGTTTCCTTTCGATAAATTATTAAATACGTCGTAAGTTTGCAAAATAGATACCCTCTAAAATTGAAAAAAATCAAGCGGAGGATGAGCGGCGGATGGAGCGGAGAAAGCCGTCCAGACAGGGTCATCGGAAACTAGATAACATTATCGCTACTGGAAAGGATAAACTTGATAAATCACGACAACGGAATTCAGTTTATTCAATTTTTAGCGGAGATGAACATTGCAAAAAAACATACGTAGGGCAAACAAGAAGAAATTTGAAGAAAATAATTGATGAACATATGTTAATAAAATAGCGTAACTAGGATTTTCATAACCTTGTTTTTCAATACCAAGAGCGTAACAAATATATAAATTTCGCCAAAGAAGCACATATAACTTCCTTCGTGTGTCCCGGACACACGTTTTTATTTTCATTGCGACACAATTATGTCACACGAGTCTCGTTTTTCTCAAGAAGATAGAATTCGTAATGAATCATTCATCTCATTAATATTTATATTTAAGCTCTGTCTTGATGTGTGGGGTTGCTAATTTATTTCGCAGTCCTCGGCGGCATTATTTTACCATGGAATGAGACAGCAGAAATATTCTCGTTATTTGCACGGTTTTATTTTAATAAATGTTAACTCCTCCATCTAACCCTCTAACCATATCTAATTTTTCTCTCGATCATACAGTTACATCGCTTGTGCTGTCCTGCGACGCCATGCTTCTATGATCGGCGGACGGAAATGACGGAAAAACATCTTGGAGATCCTCTGATGTGTTCACATTTATTACATTCATCATTTTATTTAAAAAAATGAAAATTATTTTATAAAATAGAGGGTTACGTATTTTGTATCAATTGAACATATGTATGATGAATGCGATGCATATACAATTTTCCGTAACTAATTGAGACTATAATTTGCAATTGTATTTGGTCGTTCTTTTTTTATTGTGCCTGAACTGTAATCGTGATATTATATTGAAACCGCGCTGTTTCAAAAATGATTTTACAGCAATTAAAAAATCGTTTTGTGATATAATTTTTGGAATATGAGAATGAACTCCTTTGTACAATAAATATAAAACATGTATCGTAACAAACTGCTCGCGCTGATCACATTTTTTAATATTTTTTAAAACCCATTGCCCGATTTCGTTCACGTCAGCGTCGCTCATTCTTTCTTTTTTCCATTTAAAGTACATACGATGGAATCGTCGTAAAAATTTTTTCTTAGAATGTTTCAGCTTTTCAGGCGGTGTGAAAATATCTTCCATTGCGGCAGTGATTTTTTCCTCGTTTCCAATTTCGTCATCTGTTAACGATTCGCGCGTCAATTTTAGCAGTTGTAATAGTGGTCGGGGAACTGGTGTTCTTTTGTGTTTCCGTAATTTTGGTTCGCGTTCTTTTTTTACTACATTCTTCACTGGACGCGGCACGCTTGCAAACGAATCGCGAATCAATCGAATGTATCTTTTCCATAACGACTCAAAGGGGTAAATGTCTGTTTCCTTCGCCGTCATTTCTTCATTCATACATCGCCTGAAATCAGCTTCGACGGCGCTCCTTTCCACGATTTGTTGTTCGCACATGAATTGGCTGTTGTTGTGCGCATAGGCCGGCATCAGTTGTATAATTGCAGTGAGTACTTCTTTTCCGGGGCGTACCTTATTGGCACCTCTGCTCTCCAGGTTGCGTACAAAAATTACGGCGTCGATGAACAATTTGAGAGTCAATTTGAAAAATTCACCGTTATAACGATACTCATTGTAGCGTCGATGCACCAGTTTTTCGCATTTTACGTAATCGTTCACATAGAATTGATTGATGATCACAAGTTTGTCTTCGGGTCGGGCCATCGATACATTGAGACTCGATAACCGGCTATCGGGGTCAGTGGTGCGTCCAATTTTGACTAAATTTTCCTTTGAAATGGTTCTCGATGATAAAAAATATATATAGCCACTTCCCATTTTGTGGCAGATACTGCACTCGTGCTAGTGCATCCGTCTCGTTCGAGCGCTAATACCCGAATGACCGCCGGGCATTACCCACCCATCTCTTTATTCTTTTTCACACGACTTCCGTGTCAGAGCATGTCCATCGAGTTTGGCGAGCGATAAAAAAAATAATTCATTGTGCCGGCTCGTGCCAGTCGCGCTCAAATATTTTCAACAATTTACCATGAACATAGGTAAAAGGTTTTGTTACGACCGATGTCGTTCCCGGAAAAATTCTCGAGATAGAAAAAGGGGGCTCTTGTGTTTTACATCGTCAAGGGCGCTTTCCTTTGAACCATTGTTCGAGT
>JABFQM010003256.1:0-12274 GCA_022816865.1 Zelostemma sp. ZL-2020
CATCAGCAGCTCCCAGCGTCGAGAATGGTGTGGCTGTTCATTCTGATTCGGGATATTTGGGCCGAGCGAAAAGGGAAAACGGATGCGAGGGGCGCGGATTCGAGGGTCGATCGTTGATCCTTGGGGCTAGGTCAACGGGAGCATTGAAATATCGCAGGGAAACAACAGTCGAGTGCCGAGGAGCAGCGATCGGACGCGCACCGACACTAACGTTCCCGCGGCACATGCACTTGTCACGCGATTCGCGAAGAGCGCGCACTCGAGCCGAACCGCACGAGCTCGGATTTTCGAGGATTCTTTGGGTTAGCGTGGCCCCGGGCCCTTGCCAAACACCTTTTCCTCGGATCGTCTCGAGGATATTCCTACACTTATTAAAAACCCATCAATATACGTATTCGCCTTGTTAAGTCGATTCCAGAGACATCTGGGAACAAATTGTCTCGTCTTGCGGGCGAATCGCGAAACCTTAAGCCGAGTTCATTGGCACTTT
Source organism: Zelostemma sp. ZL-2020 (assembly GCA_022816865.1). Classification (NCBI taxonomy): domain Eukaryota; kingdom Metazoa; phylum Arthropoda; class Insecta; order Hymenoptera; family Platygastridae; genus Zelostemma; species Zelostemma sp. ZL-2020. Next base: position 491 of record JABFQM010003256.1, read on the forward strand.
TTCCCCCGAGGATTGGGAGTTTTGTTTGGACGTTGTGGCGGCAGTGCGGAGATGTGATTTTTGCGCAGCTTTGAATTAAATACGCGAATCAAAACTGATTTTCCCCTCTTGATTCTTGAGCGGAATCAATTTTTGTGCGTTGCGCTTTGCAGGGCTGCCAACGTTTGAAGAATTACGCGCGGGGGTGGTGGGGTTTAGGGAATTTTGGGGGGTTGGGTGGTCATGGAGTTGTCACTAGATGATTTTTGGTGGGGACTTTAAACATTTTTTTTTCGTGTTTGAATGAAAACGCATGGATAAATTTTCATTTCCACGGTTTAATATTTTTAAAAAAATTACAAGAGTTTTACGGTATTTAATTCGCTATTGAAATTTGGAAACTCGGAATATCTTGGTTTTTTGGTTACAAAATCTTTGCAGATTGTTTGAGATATTGTGCGAAAATTCCAGTAGATGGCGCCAGGTCTCTTGATTTCAAGTTCCTGTAAAAGGATGCTCCGGAACTTCCTGCATTAACGTGCATTAATAAAAGCATTTTTAACAATAAATAACGTTTTAAGAAGCCAATGAAAATTATGCATTTCGGAAATGGAAATGAACATCGGAGAACTCGAAACATTTTTGAATTTTGTTCCGAATTTTTTCGATCGAAACAGTATTTTTGTTATTCTTTAAACAAATTGAGATCTTCGATGTATTATAAAATAATATTGAAGCTCTCGAGAAAAAGTAATGAGTAGATTTCCCAGATTATTTTATTGAGATTAAAGGAACTTGGGAAACATGCTAATTTCTCATTTACATTTTAATTGTAATTTGGAGTATAAAATATTACGAAGGAGAAAAACAAATTGCATACTGTAATCGTACTTTGAAGCACATAACTCAGTATTAATTAAACTCAGGTAATTCATATTCCATTATTTTTAATTACATGTTTTATGTAATTGTGATGACAAGTTTGAAGTTTTGAAATAAATAATGAATATTTCAGAATCAGTTAAGAAATTTTTACGATGTATTAAATAAGGAATTATCACGAAATAAAATTATAAAGTTTGCAAAAAATTATTCTATCCGTTAGAGAAATAAATGCATTTATTTAAACTTTTACATTTTTACACTTACACACATGCACAGAGATTATCGCACACACGTTACACAACTAGCTCGGAATCTCGGCTTTACAATCATTTTGACTGTTCAAAATACGGCTCATCCTCCTTAAATGTCTATTTATATACTTTTTATCTGCTATTTCGCGTTGGATTTCAACAATACTCTTTTCCAGAAAATTTTTATTCTTTTCACACGTTTCTTCACATTTAAAAAATATTTAGATAACATAATCCTATCGTGGAAAAATATTACATGTTATCAGGAATTTTTGAGACGATAAATAAGCGAATGAAATTAGTGGTAATCACAGGATCAACGTATCAAACGCATGATTCAACCGGGGTTCCTTATCTGACGTAACCCTTGCGAAAATATAAAAATACAGAGAAGAAATGCGAAATGAAAACAAAAAAAGATGCATTTTTCAAATTTTCGGCGTATTAGGAATATGAATTGAAAAATTGCGTAGTTTCGGCGTAAAAACGTGCTGGGATCGATAAGAATGAACAATAAATTTTGAAACATTTCTGGCGATGAAAAAAAGTGCAAGACTTGAAAATGTCGAGTTTATTTTATGTACAAGTTTTACAAGAAACAGCAGCTACAGCGCGAAGAAGAAAAATGTCAAAACGAGAAACGGAAAATGAGTCGAAAGTTTGACGCCTTTTATAAGGATCGAAGTCGCCTCATTTGCAACTTTTCTTTCAGTTGTCGAATGTTTGCAATCTGGAAGTCTTTCGTCGACTAGTATTCATCCGACGAACACGTCAAGCATCCCAGATTGCTTCGAGCTTCGAAACTTTTAACACACCACGACAAAAGAACTTTCTTCGAACTTAGTTTTTTCAAACTGTTCGGATTCCGCGTTTCTTCTCTGATTTGCTTTATCATGACTTAAGTACAAACTTAGAAAATAACATTTCGACTCGTTGAAGCGAATGGAAAGAAATATTCCGATATTCAAAAGTGGAATTTGGAAATTATAAATTAATAAATATTGCAATTATGTAGGTACAATAAATATGAAAGATATTTCGATCATTGGGACTTTTGTTTAACAATTATGTACAAAGACATCTCGGTATGTCGTTTTTATGCCTCGTAACGATCTTTGTAGTTTCTAAAGATTGGCAAAGCTGAAAATCAATCATGGCGTCCGCCGCCCTGACATAAATGGAAAGCTGCGAGAAACTGCAAACGAGCTGTAAAAAACTGCAAAAAAATACAAAATAAACTGCAAAAAGCTGCGATAAACTGTGAAAAGCTGCGGAAAGCTGCAAAAAAACTGCAAAAAGCTGCGAAAAACTGCGAAAAACTGCAGAAAACTGCAAGCAGCAAAAAACTGCAGAAAGCTGCGAAAAACTGCGAAAAGCTGCAAAACACTGCGAAAAACTGCAGACAACTGCAAACTGCAGAAAGCTGCGAAAAACTGCAAAAAACAGCAGAAAACTGCGAACTGCAAAAAACTGCGAAAAGCTGCGAAAAACCTAACCTAACAGCTTTTTCAGTTTTTTGCAGTTTGCAGTTTTTCGCAGTTTTCTGCAGCTTTTTGCAGTTTTTTGCAGTTCGCAGTTTATTGCAGCTTTTTGCAGTTTTTCGCAGCTTTTTGCAGTTTTTTTGTATTTTTTTGCAGTTTTTTGCAGCTCGTTTGCAGTTTCTCGCAGCTTTTCATTTATGTCGAGCACGCATTATGATTTCGTATTTCATTACCCGAATAATTTTAGAGATATCGCGTATCTTCCATTTGGAAACAAACTTTTGCGAAGATCCCAACACTACAAAAACTGCCAATAAACTCAGCGAGAGTCGCAGTTGGCGAAACCAGTTACTAATTTCTATCTACGGAAAATACATAAACTCAACTTTATCGTCTACCCTTAAAAGGAATTTATTTTCTCGTTTTCCCAAAGTAAAGATGAAAAAGTATCGCAACCGATGATGCTCGAGTTTTGGCAGTGATAAGAACTCTATCATTCAAAAACATTCGTTTCTCAATTTTTCTCGAGATGAATCGGCAGCGTCTGATGCAAGTAAGTTCCCGATCCACCTTCAACGAAATCGGAAACGACATGACCGTTCCCATGAAGAATCCACTTCGTAGTCAAGAGTCCATCGACGCCAACCGGGCCTCTCGCGTGAATTCGTGCCGTCGAAATGCCAACCTAATCAAGCGAGTTTTATTAGCATTCGGAGACAAGGTCCTTGAGATTCCAAACCCTTGGAAATTACCTCAGCGCCAAGGCCGAATCTGTACCCATCGGCAAATCTGGTGCTCGCGTTGTGAAACACGCAAGCACTGTCGACTTCTCTTTGGAAGTGGGCTGCTTTCCTTTCATCTTCCGTGACCACTACGTCTGTATGGTTGCTGCCGTACTTGTGAATGTGGTTAATTGCGTCGTCAAGATCCGATACCAGCTCAATGGTGCATTCCAAAGCTCCGTATTCCGTCTTCATGCTTTCGGCTGCTGGCGGACCGAACGTCAATTTCGAGCGCAAATTTGGCCCAGCGTTTATTTTCACCTACATTTTCGAAACTTTGATGATACCGGGGAAATATGTTGAAAAGTTAGGCCCAAACTAGGTCTTACATTGGTCAGACCTGGATTAGGCCTGGATCATATCTAAATCCAACATTGAAATGAAGAATTAGGCATCATCTAGGTCATGATCAGACCTCATCTTGTTCTGAATCAGACTTTCTTGATATCAGACCTAGTTTGGGCCTAAGAAAAGATCAGGTCTGATGTTGACCTTGATCAGACCTGATATTCAATTCGTGGGTCTTTTAGGCCTAATATTTTTCTCAGAAACTGCAATCTTAATCAAATTTTAATCCCCGACTAGTAAAATTAAAAGCGAAGAATATTGCAGGATCAGTTTAATCTGATCTTAACCGATTGAAACTCGGATTATATATCACAGATAAGACTGATAAACAAGGGAATTGGCAACGTTTCCAACGCGACGCGTGGAAGATTAGGTAAAGATGTATTGAATTTCAGCGTGCATTCGATTCGAGAGAAACTGGAACGTAACTCACCCCTTCTTTCTGAAGCATGTTGCAGACGGTATCGAAAAATCCTCCATTAACGTGACTTTCATGTAACAATAGGGTTTCCATAGCGTTACAAGCAGCCGGGTAATCGCACTTGGAGTCTCGGATTATTCTCAATGCTTTTTCTAGATCCGCCACCTCGTCTACGTATACGTGACAAACGCCTTCCGCGTGGCCAAGCACTGGAATGTGCTTCGATTGTTGTTGAATCGTACGTACCAGTTCCGAACTACCTCTGGGTATGATCAAATCGATGTGTTTTTCCATCGATAAAAGGTCGCTGATTTCTTCTCGTGTTGATACAAGCGAAATGGCATTCATCGCACCCACGGAACTCAGAGATTCTTTCACCAGTTCCATTAAGTACTTGTTGCTGTGAGCGGCTTCTTTACCACCTGTAAAGGATTTCGAAATGCTCGCGGTAAAATGTATTCCGCTTGGAACGCGTCTGATTCTACATCCAGGAAGCTTCGAAAGACGTTTCTTATCTTCGCTGAAAAATGTACTGTTATTTAATACCTTTGAGTAACAGTCCATTAGCGCTCGACATTGCCAACGCGGCCACTTGAGGCAAACTGTCAGGACGGGACTCGAAAATGACGAGTAACACTCCGATGGGGACGGTGACTTGTTTGAGCTCGAGATTGTCTGCCAAACGCGTACGTCGCAAGACCCGGCCGACATTTTCGTGCGACGAATCCGCGATTTGCCGCAGTCCGCGGCTCAAAGATTTGAGCTTCGACGAGCTGAGCGATAATCGGGACATCAATGGTTTCGCGAGACCGAGTTTTTGGGCCTCTTCGAGATCTTTATTGTTCGCGTCCAAGATTTCTTTTTGCCGGGACTCGAGGAGATCCGCCAAGGTGTTGATGCACATGGCGCGTTCTTCCGGTTGTAAAGATTGGAGAATTCGACTTCCGGTTCGAGCTGAAATAGGGTCATCGTTGTTTTAGTGACATTTCATTCCGGAATGATTTTTCTTGATCAATTACCGTTTTCGGCAATGACCTCGACCGGTATCGAACCCGTGGAAATTTCCGTGAAGAAGGTGCCGATTTTTCTCCCGGAAAGAGTCGCCTTTATCGCCTTTTCCTGCATGCCGTTGCAGATGACGACGGAAACTCCTCGGTCCATGGCCCAGAAGGCCGAGCTCACTTTGGAGTTCATGCCTCCGGTTCCAACTTTGGACTTTTCTCCGAATTGGATGGTTCCTCTTTGATCAGAGCTGAAAGTGTGCAATAATTTGGCACCGTCTTGCCAAGGCGGTAAATTGTAAATGCCGTCAACGTCGCTCATCAAAATGAGTAAATCGGCTTGAACTTCAACCGCCAGCATCGCGGCCAACGAGTCGTTATCTTTCAAAGGAAAACCTCGGCGTCCACTTGCGGCAACGACCTCTTCGTCCACGTCTGGCGGAGGCGAAACAGCGTCGTTCGTGTTTATTATCGGTACGATGTTCAGGCTTATCAATTCGCTGAGCGTGCTGAAGAGATTTTTGCGGATCTCTTCGTTGTAAAAATCGGGCTTTGTCACCAACACTTGGGCAAGCTTCACTCCGTACTGGGCGAACATCGCGTCGTAGAGTGACATTAACCCGGATTGACCCACTGCCGCTGCTGCTCTTGGTTCTAAAAATTTGCCTATTAAATAAAATTCAACTTCTTTACTCAGGCGGAGAAAATTCAACGATGCTATCGACTTTTTGGAACTTTCCGTCGAGATGTGTACTCTTGAAATTCTTTTAAATTAAATTTTAGCTTTGGAAAGAGTGGAAATATTGCCGTTCTGATTGGAGGGGGATTTTCACTCCGATGGAGTGGAATCCTTAGCGAAAATGGAGAAATAGAAGAAAAAAATACGGGAAATGCGAGACAATAAAATTCAACAATAATACCGAAGAGAACGGGAAAAATTTCAGTTCGGAAACACATTTTCCATACTTCGCATTTCACTTTACGAAAAAACATGTTGAAAAAAATCTTTTCACAATGCATTAAAGTCCTCGAATTTTTACAGCGGCAGTTGTAAATCGTATTACGGAAGAAAAGTTATCGATGAAATGTGTTATTGTGAAGAATACGGCGCGGAATATTTTTATGCGAGTTAAATGTAATGGAAAATACTCTCGGGATTCAACTTCTCCGGGATGTTTTTGAGCTCGCAATTTTTTGCCGAATCAACGTCGAAGCTACGCGATTCCGATTCGCTCTTGTTCCGTCAATGGCAATTTTTCTCAGCTTTTAAAATGCACAAGTTCAAATGCCGTAGTTCCCTGATTACCAATGGCTCAAAAATATCTTCGAAAATGTCGCGAATTTTGTAGAAAGTCGACTCCGAGAGACGACTTGATACATGTGACAGGTCGATGAAAGAAGCATGCACTATCTCACGCGTGACGTCGGAAAGATAGACCCGCGTCTTTATTTACCTTATCGAGAACTCTCTCGCGATTCTGCCATAAATTTTTTAACCGAGCTATCGATTATTCGAGCAATTTTTACTGTCGCTCCGAATTCAAACGCAATTCGTGTTCGCTGATGTATTCTTTTATGGCCGTGTTTATGATGGGATTAAGGGCTCGATGGGTGCTCGTGTAACTGTTTTAACGCACCCGCATGTTCCCGAGTATGATCCGCAGGGCTCAGGGTTTCCCTCATGGACAGAGACATGAGGAGTTCCTGCGTGAGTTTTTGTTTTCCGAAAGCCACTGCTCCGCTGGTCACCATGATGCACTCGCGACCTTCGTTTTGACATTCCGCGACCTGCTCCACGATCGAGGCCAATCGACCAAGGGCCAAGCCATGGTCATCCCCTCTAGTAATTACCGCACTGCCCAGTTTCACCACCAAACGACGAGCGTATTTCAGGTGGCTTCTTTCGGAAAACGTCGATCTCCGAGGCCTTTCCGCCGTTTGCAACTCGCGTTTCAATTCCACCCGAGTTCTCTGCAAAGACTGGTCGTTTTGCGCATTTTTGTCAGTGATTTTATACAACTCGGGGCGGAATTTGGAAGTCCACGCCGTGAATGATTTTATGCGGAATGAAATGATGGAAAGTATCGCATTTATTGCGTGGTGAAATGGATTAAACAATGGTTACTGCAATTTTGCCCCGGGTATGGTCGAATATTAAACGCTTTATCGAGGAATATTCGCAAATTCGCCACGGGTCGCGGAACATTAGTATCGCATGAGTGAACGATTCGTGCACGTGTCGTGTCACGCGAGTAATAAATTTTACGACCGTTTCATTGCGCGTCTGAATAAAATATTGATATTATATCGAATGACCCGTGTAGGCATTATTTTTCCCCGAAAAAATGAAGGAAATAATTAGGGGAATGGCATATTTCCGCTGGAAGAACAGCGTATCTCTAATTTCGTACGTTTTTCCTCGGGATATTCACTTTACTCCAATTTCCATTGTATTTTCAGCGAATGCAATTAATGTTGATTAAGTTACTATCGCATGCGTCACTGGAGATTCTTGGAACATGAATAATGACTTGACAATTAAAGATTATTGGGGAAAGATGAATCAAATGACTTCGACTTTTAGCTATGTTTGCGATGTTTACATTAAACTTGTATGGTTAATCAAAAATTTGGTTTAGTCAATCTTTGCTCGGTTCCGAATCACGTACTTGTTGCACGGGATTGATTTACAACATGTTATTTCCGCGTTAGACTTCGCTCTTGCCGCAAAACAGTTTGCACGGAGTTGTAGTGAATTCGCGCTGCATTTGATAAACACGAAAACACGCTGGACGCGCGCAACCTTCAGACTGCGAGTCTCAAATTTTTTCCAGATATCCCGAGATAAATAAACCGATTCGAAAATTTAAATCACGTTCGCGATCACGTGACGCTTATTTGACGAAGAAACGACCACATTTTTTATCAGGTCATTTCTCATCCCGCGTCATTGATAAGATTAACTCGACTATCTTCTTTTTAACATAAAGAAACAACTCCGATTTATATTTATAACCGTAAAAGTTTACGGAAGATTTTTTTAATTTGCATTTTGGATAATTAGCCGAGTTCGAAAAGATGTTATCGCTTTAAGACGCGATGGAATATATTCATCGATAAGTAGTTTCAATCGAATTCGAATTGTACCGTAGCTTACGATTTTTGTTTGATTATCGAAGATGAGAAATCACGATTATAATCGGTATAAAAAAATTTCCGCGTAAGATATGATGGAATATCTCGAGATAATGATTTTCATTCAAGGATTAAACCCAGCTGAAAAAATCCAACTGGTTTTACCAATTTGGAATACCAATTGGTAATTCCAATTGGTAAATTGGCATGGTAATCCCAATTGGGAATGCCTTTTGGGTTTTCCAATTGGGAATTCTTTTTGGGTTTACCAATTACAAATGCCTACTCGGCCTACGTTTTAATTTCACATCGTTATTAGTAAGATGCCGTGTCACCTGCGCAGAAACTGGTAAAATCTGGTTAGAATTGGCGAAATCGCGAACCAAATGGAAATTTCGTGAACTTTTGCTTTCCTAATTGTTTAGTCTTTTCAATTAAAGAACTTCACCGAAGCGTTACAAAAAAGCTCGAAAGTCGAACGATGTTTGAGACACTGCGATTGAAATGAATGAAATGAGGCGAAAAATGTCCATGTCTTCGTATTTTTTGCCGGTGATACGTACGGCTTGCGGACTAGGCAGCCACAATCCGGAAGAAACCCTGGCGAATCGACGGGGTGGCAGGTTGCGCGCAAAGCCCGTGGGCTTGAGTATCGTTAGATTCGCGAACATCGTCGCGAGACGGAAAAGTCGGAGAAAATGCGTATCGGGGCAAGAAGTGAGCCGCGACTACGATGACAAAGACGCGCTCGAGGATGATGAGAACGAGAAGGTATCGTTATCAGCTCGTTGTCGATAGCGCGAGGAGCTGTTTGCGATGGTGGGGCATTTGTTCTGGCTATCATTGGCTCTCGTGGGATTGTAAAGGCGTGCAAGGACACGCAAAGTCCGTGTTTCTCTTTCGAAAACTTGGAAAAGTCGCGTTGTAGCTCAGCGAACTTTGGCCCTCTTCGTGAAAAAGTGATCCGGCTATCTCTCCAGCCCCGAACGGTTGACAAGGTCTTTCTCGACGTCACTCGTCGTTCCAGGCAGCGCGAGTGGGACATTTCGTTTAATAAGAAGAAATGCAATTTTACCGGGGCGCAATTTCGTCGACGAGGAAGTCGAGTTCCCGTTGTAATTGGCTTTTATCACGCTTATCAAATGTTGCGTTATTTGATGGTTTGGGTATACTTTATGCAGTGGAAAACAATTTCTGCTGCTTGAAACTCAAAATTGTTTGGCAAATTTACGGGAACTCACGCGAAGACAAGCGTGACATTCGAAGTTGTGTCATTTGGCAATTGCCTCACCGAAATTTCTACTCGTATTTTCGCTTTCGAAATAGAGTTTCAATCGAGTACGATTGATAAGCTATCGAACGTTTCAAGTATGTTCTGGGGACTTTTATGAGTCTAGACGTGACAATCATGAAAAAGAAAAACTATTGTACGTTGGGGAGCAATTCTTATCACGACTGAGGACATTTTTGGAACCCTGAAGAATCCAAAATAACTCACTAATTGATTAGTAGTTTTTCACTCGTAATCTCTGAAATGTAGACAATGTTTTGCGAAGAAGATAATTATTTATTGTACATTTCCAGATCGAGATGAACAATAAACAGTAAATATTATTTAAAAAATGAATGATAAAGGCAAATAGTTGCGTTGTCCATATTTTATGGCAATCGCGGTTAAGGTAACCGGCATAATTCGTCGATCGTTTTCAGCACTCGACAGACAATAATTTCGCTTTGATTACTAATGCTATTATTCCCTCAATCGACATTCTGTACACTTCGCAAATAGCTTCGAGCGGTATCGTTGCCCGATAGAAAATGTAATTGCATTATCAGTCGAGTTACATAATGCAGAAATTCGAACGATAAATAAAGGAATACCTCGCACCGAATTAACAATAAAACCAACTATACAAACAAATTAATTCAACCATCAAACGTAAACCTGTAGCCGTGCTAGAACAATAAGTTTACTTTGAAATTCAGTGGTCTATTGTGCAGGTTAAGCCATTGGTTATCGCGACAGCCACAGCCATCGAAATATCAACACATTCGTCGTGAAAAAGCTGATACGTTTTTGCTAATTAAATTTTTGCGCGGTTGCTCAAATTCTCCCGTATCGATGAAATTCCGATTCGAGTAAACCGCGCAGTAAAATACGGCGAACCGAAAGCTTGAGTGAATGCAACCGCGGGTTAAATAAGTACGTAGCCTCATCAACTCGAGTTGTAGTTGTAAGCAGTCCGGAGTTTACGAACAACTCTCTCCGCTATCTACTGGTTTTTCGATAAGAGCTTTTTACTGGGAGAATGCATAATTTCCCTGGAGTTTTATCGCGCGAAAACAATTGATTGTACAATGTCGTACGGAGATTTTATCGATTCGATGTTTACAATGTTACATTTTGCGCGACATAATTCGATTACACAAGTTTTTCCGTTTTAATGCCTTTGGGATTTGCAGTGTTTTAATTTCCAAAGTTAGATGGCACGGGAAGATTCCGCAAACACGATGGAACTTTCTTGGATATTTAATTTCGAAGCGACTTTTTAATAAAAAGCGTGCTCTCCCGCGGAACTTAATATTCAGTTCATGATTTCGCGACTCAGATACGCGCCACGGTAATTGCACAATCGTTTTTGCTTTGATTCATAAATTCGGCGTGTTTGCATTTAGCGAATCGTTGCAGCTACGCCCCGTAATTGATTTCATTCAATTATGTTTGAGCCAAGTTTTGCCGTGTCGCGAACAAAACAAATTTGGCGAAATTAACGAATTCCATGCATCTACATTGCGATGCTCAGCATTTTCTAGGGACGAAAAAAATTTCATATTCCTCTTAGCGAGGATGACAAAATTTTTCATTAGCGCATAACTTTATTCGCGCGAAGAAAATATACTTATTTGTCGTTTCTTTTGCACTCTGCGCTAATGGAATATTCTCTTTGGAAAAATCATGTCAAAAGCCTTCGTTTTCTTCGCAACTTCTATAAATATGCTCGCTTATTTCTTTGCATGCACCTGGCGCAATTAATTTTAATTGCGTTCGAAAACGTGAATTTTTGCTTACGAAAAAAGCCGAAATTGATCTTCGGCGGAAATGCCTATATATAGATGATGATTCTGTCTTTCCAAAAGTGAAAAGAGAATAAAAAACTAGTCGGAAAAAATCAATAGAGCCACCCCTAATAATCAGGCATTGGTTTAGAGGGAAGGAAATCATATCTAGGGCGATTTCGTATTTGATATGCGGATAATAAAGATTCATTACAGCTACTTTATTTGTAGACCTTACTGACTAATGAGAATAATATTCTTCGCCGCATAATACCCATATGAGAAAAACTTACGACACATGATTTATGCTAATATGCTAATTCTGCGTTTTCTGAACGAGCTAAAAATGTGATGAATTTAAGGGAGAACCTTTTAAGTGTTTCGGGAAATGTTTTTGGAAGAGAGGAGAAGGAAACGAATTAGTCTGCTCGAAGTCATAAACAG
>JABFQM010003257.1:0-12274 GCA_022816865.1 Zelostemma sp. ZL-2020
TCCAAATGTCTAGAACTATTAGCTTTGGCCAGAACAACAAAATGCTAAAAGATCTGGCATACATATATTGAGGTCTCATAACAAATATCTATGCGCTTGGGAACAAAACAAGTTACATCATAACAACACGGAAAAAAATGGTTCGTGCTTCGTAGCCATAACAGTATGTATCTTATTTTCTAGCTAAAAAGCATATATATTCTGCCTGTATCAGAAATACGATGTATCTGGAAGCATTGAATAAATATGGCTGTTAAATATTGATGTCACAGAAAAACAGTAATAGCACTATAGCCATAATTAGCAGTTAATATTACACGAATACTCGTTCAACGAGAGTAGCCAGAAATTATGGGAACGATTGTCACATAGTTTGGCTAAACGCCGCAAACCGCGCGACGACGCTTCTGTCACTCCGTTTTCTTCTCGTTTCGGATCGTCTTTTTGCAAATAGCAAAAAAAAGTAATTTTGAAAAAAAGGGTCCATCATAAGTGACGTGTGTTGTATGCAACGTTATTTCAAGTCGTAAGTATAAGAATTATCAGTATTAATAGCCCAATGTTTGTTCTGACGAATTTTCGTAACCTAAAAATTCTCTTTTCAGATGAGTGATTTTGTGCCCAGATTGCTCGAGGCGTGGGGTTTGGAAAAATACAACGAAGTTTTCGATGGTGAGCGTTGCTGATCGTTAAAATATGATTCCAACAATTACATTTATGTCCATGATAAATAAGGGTTTGTTATTTTTAATGTTTTTTAGTCCAGTTTATTATTTTGTATATGCTAAGTACTTAGCTATATTGCTATTCATTCTGAAAATAAAAAAGTAAAATTAAATTTTAGTTGACGAAATAATTTGATTATCATATGTGCACTTTTTTTAGACGCAAATGCAATGTTTATTAAATTGTAGCACATCGTAAACTGGCATCAAATTCTAATACCCGATAAGATAATTCATTTTTTATGCACCAATAATTCACGTGTGTATGCAAATTCTTCTGCTATTTTGTTTTTTATCAATATTATAACTTAATTACAGATCAAGAAGTGGACGAAGAAGCATTCAGATGTTTGACAATCGAATTGCTCGAAACGCTTATCCCAAAGGCTGGCCCTCGTGCTAAATTCATGAGTCGCTAGGAACAGGAATTCAAAAAACCCTTGAGACACACTGGGCAGGTTTCATCTAACGTAAGAATGTACACTTTGCAGCTAGCGAACGAAAATAAAGTGCAAAATCATTAGAAATTCAATAAATTATATCATCAGTGCATTTCCGCAGGTATAACGAAATTATAATGATTTTTATCATCATTATTTTTTTAGAGCTCTGCCGATCTTCAGCAATTTCACTCCAGTAGCTCACTAACCACTGAAGTTTCGGAGTTGCAATGCTTAAATGGCGTTGAAGTGATTGACTCAGAACAATATTTATTGGCTAGTTATTCATCTGGATCCTCTGAGCAAATTCAGTCACAGTTGACTTTGCCTTTACCTCTGGGGTCACCAATCGAACACGCTGCTACATCTGAAGATCAAGGTACTGCCGTATCATCGGAAAGGACGTTAAGTACAGATGTATCGATTACATCGTGTATTCAAAATGGATTGGTCGATATTTTGAAAGATAGTCCCTCGGGTACAGCCGTTTTGCAAGAATTTCGTTTCCGCAATGAACTTTCATACTGTAATAGACTGATGTTATCAAATATTTTAGTTGAGAAAGAATGTAACGCACTAGCTGGTTATAAAATATCCACTGCAAAGTTCATCAAACTCGCTACTTTGATAGCAGACACGTTTCCTGAAGAGTTGAAAGAAACTTATTATATTCCTTATAGTTTAAACAAAGTAACTGGAAAGAAAGTACTCGCAAAAGGCAAGTTGTACGACAGGTATAATGCTCTGCGAACACGACTCAAAAATGCTAACGTAATTACTCAGCCACCATCCAAAAAACAAACAAAAAATATTCGAGTTATGGTTTTGGGAACTCGAGAAAATTTGAGAGCTTTAGAAAATGGTGACGATTTTACTGAAAAAGACTCGTGGCTGCGCAATTGTCTTGAGCCTTGGCCCACTGTTGAAAGCTATTGGACAGAAACCTCGAAACTTCGGGTTAATTGTCTATTATCATCATCAGATCTGACTTCAGAAAATTACGTACAAAGGTACCCAGTTATGAAGCAGCCATCCGGATTTAATTTAATAGACATAGATTCCAATTCCATGCACCCGCAAAAAAAACTCGCGATTTTCTCCGAAGGGCCTGGTTTTGTAAAAGAAATTATCAATTTTTGCCAGAAACGCAAAACTGCAGACAAAGCAATAGCGAGTTTGGTGAAAATAATCCTTGATTCGAAAGACTCAGTTCATTTGTCCGAAATTTCGTGTGTTGTTGCACTAAGGCTGCTACCTCTGTTACTACCCATCCCAACCATTAAAGTCCCGAAGTATGAGACCTGGAGACCATCTAAACCGGAAGTTCAGAATGGTTTTTTCATGCATGTCGAGGTGAAATGTATAACTTTCTTCATTATTTATTCTCTTTCAATTTCCTTAACGATAGGATGATTTTTAAGATAATTAATTTGAATGTAATTGTACAATTTTTTAACTAAACTTTTCTATACGATCGTTCTAGAGTGTGGCTCAAATTAAAACTGATTTACGAGCCAGGAGAGATGTACTCGTCCGCTACGGGTTGACTGAGCAGCCACTGGCATATGCTGTTGGACCCACGTTGGACAAGATAGAGTCGTTCCACGTGACTTTCAACAACGTCACATACAACATGCAATCAGCATTTCAGGCTCTGGACATCGCTTTCAAAACCTTTCACGCCTTGCAAGTGCAGTATCCACGAGAAGCTGAGTTTCCTTGGCTATTTATACAGAATCGAGTATATGGTATCAGTGGAGAAGAAGAACGAGTGTTACCTGCAGTGTCTACATTAATTGCGGACGTAAAACGTTACGATTAATTATAAGTTTTTCCGTCATGGCTGTTTGTTCGATTTGCTCTTTGAATTTTACTTATTTGAAAGATTTGTTTTCACACTATCGAGCATCCCATCAATGCACTTCCCATTCTACGTTAAATTGTGGTGAAAATGGATGTTTTAGAATATTTTCTAACACAACTTCTCTCAAGCGTCATCACAGCCTCACTCACAATAATTCACTCGAGTTAAAAAATTGTAACAAACGTTGTAAAATAATTTATCCATCGCATTTATCGACCACTGCGACTCAAGTTACGAAGGTTAGTCCATTGTCATCACTGCAAGTACAAAGTTTAGTTCCAAGTAAAGATAAATTTCCTATCAGTAGCAAAACGTTCCATACGACTATTCAGTTCAAAGCTTTAAAAATAACGTCGAAATTGTATTCCTATACCAATTTAACAAGAAGCAACATCGATAACATTATACAAATCTTACAGGCTTTTCTATCGGAAAATGTAGGTACCATTGTAGAGTAGTTGGCCTTGTGTATTAATTTTAATCGCCTCGATAGAAATCTTTTCATTAATGTTACGAACATGTTGCATTCACTTCGAATGTCATTCTCAACGATGAGTACAGAGTTTAAGCGATTCAAAATATTACAAAACGATGGTTATCTAATAAAACCTGTAGAAATCGTTGTGGGGCAGAATGAAAAAAGAACGAGTTCTCGTACCGGTCATGTTCAAGTAAATAATGTCAAGCTGTCGAGTCAATTTGTTCCTTTGCGTGAAATATTGAAGAAAATTTTCAAATGTTTATACCACCATTTTTGATTATAAAGCTAAACTGGATTCTGAAACGAATATTACGAGTAATTCCGTACAAGGCACTTTGTGGCAAAAAAAATACAATCTTATGACGATAAAAAGCATATTTTGCCCATTTTTGTTTTCTTTGATGATTACGAAACAGGAAATGCGTTAGGGAGTCATGCAGGTGAAAATAAAATGGGTGGAGTTTATTTTACTTTGCCATGTTGCCCTCCTGAACATTTATCAAACCTCAATTCAATTTTCAATGCTCTACTCTTTTTTAGTAACGATCGTAAAAAAGAAGGAAATTTTCCGATTTTTAAAATTTTAATGGATGAATTAAATTATTTACTTAAAGAGGGAATCCAAGTCGATCTTCCTGAAGGCAAATGTAAAATATATTTCGTACTCGGCTTAATAATTGGTGACAATCTGGGCTTGCATTCTTTACTTGGACTGGTCGAAAATTTCAACGCGAACTACGCTTGCAGATTTTGTCGTATGTACAAAGACGAACGAAAACGATGTTGCACAGAAAAAACTGAGTTTTTGCGAGACAGAAGTAACTATGCACATGATCTTACTCTGAAAGACGTGAGTTTGACTGGAATCAAAGAAGATTGCATTTTTCATTACGTCGATGGTTTTCATATAACCGAAAATTTATCTGTAGACATCCAGCACGATTTATTTGAGGGAACTTGTGTAATTGATATGGTAGAAATAATACGTTACTGCACAGAAGAAGCAAACTATTTTACCTTGGACGATTTAAATAATCGTATTTTATACTATAATTACGGATTTATTGAAGGGGGAAGACGACCTCGTCCGCTCAGTGCGAATCATTTGAAAAACAGCAAAATAAAAATGTCTTCTTCGGAAATGTGGACTTTTGTCCGGAACTTTGGACTACTCGTTGGTGATTTTGTACCTGAGCATGATTTGGTATGGCATTTTTATCTGATTTTGCGTCAATTACTTGCTTTAGTCACTTCCACTTCTATACAGAAAAACGCTTGCAAACTTTTGATTTCTTTGACTGAAGAACATAATAAGATGTTCTTAATGCTATTTAAAAAAAATTTGGTATTCAAAAGTCATGTTCTCGGTCACTATGCCCGTTGCATGGAAGCATGTGGTCCATTAGTGCATTTATGGTGTATGAGATTCGAATCGAAACACAAACAATCAAAAGCGGCTGCTGTTGCATCGAGCTGTAAAAAAACGTTTCTTCTACCATTGCGATAAAAAACCAATTAGTTTTATCAGACATATTTATGTCTTAGAATTTGTTCGCTCAAGAACTTACTTGGGGGCCGTGTAAATTACACTCAATTCAAGGAATCTCATCGCTTTTTGATAAAGTCCCTGTCTCACTACTGACTACGACTGTGTATTTGACCAACTGGGTTAAACGTTTCGGGACAACTTACAAACGCCAGATGATAATTTGCGTTAATGAAGATGCCGAATTTCCCGTTTTTCGTGTTATTGAATACATAATTGTTACGAAAGATCATCAAGTATATTTTGTCTATGATGAACTAGAAGCTTCTTTCCATTCTCACTTTTTCGCATATGAGATCAGTCGCATAAGCACTATCGACGAGAAGCTCAGCGTTATAAACATTGATAACTTATTACATTATCAACCAATGAATTCTATAAGAATGTACGATAGAGAATTCGTGGTAATTAGATCGTTATTATAATATGAAAATCCCTGGTGTAAAAATAATTTATTTTGTATTTTAGAATATAAGAAGACTGTAATAACTATGTAATAACTGTATAATAACAATGTTATAACTGCAAGATTAAAAATTCGTGAAACAAAGATAATTATTGGAATTAATGTCAGTATACCTCCGTTTTACATATTATTCGTATCGTAATAAATATAACCTATGACCGAGTAATTTGTTAATTATTCTGAAAAAGACTAGTCACATTTATTTCTGAACAATTATTAGACGTCAATTAATTTTTAATAACGTGCTCGATCGAGATGTTTAACTCCCGCTTTTTCTGGAGTGCATTTCGGCACTGAAAAGATTTCAGGTACGTATGTACTATTTTGCAAAATATGTCATCAATTTAGCAATAAACTCTTATTTCAATGACAACCATACTTCATCCGCTTTTAACAGTCAGAAATCTGATTGAATTAGCCATATTTTCTGGCCGACGAGTTTGCAATATCGGTATGTCTACTGCACCCAGAAAATGTTCGATTGTATGATACGCCCGATACTTTCTGGCTACAATAGCTAGAATTCTGTTTGTACTCTCGATATATTTTTTTCCGTGTAGGAATATATTTCATGCTTCGTCCAGATTCATACATACTCGATAATTCAGAAAAATTCAACGTTTATCGTCAAAATTAACATAAAATGATAAACTATCAAAAATTCCATACGACGGCTACACAAAGAGAAAAATGCCACAACCATTCTTGTTACTCATTCGATTGTATTTGAACGCGCCAGTGGAACCTCTTTTTTTATCGCGTTGCGTCTAGCAGGAGCACAGCGTTGGTTAGGCCCGGAACAGATAGGAAAAACGTAGAACGTAAAACGTCATTGTGTCTCTTTCTCGCTTATGAAGAGAAAAAAAGACACAATCATGTTTTACGTTCTACGTTTTTCTTATGTGTTCCAGGCTTTACCCGTAAAACCATTAATTGTGGAAAACATGTGTTTTCGCTGTGGAAAACGAGTGGAAAAGAGGTGGTATGTCGGGATAAATCGCGTGTTTTCGATGTGTTTCCGCTACGATATCCAAACGTTTCCCACTGTTAAAAATCACAAAAAACGGTCGAATTAATGCATTTATAGAAATAAAAATGGAATAGAAGCAATATAAATGAGGCCTATTAGTTGCTGAAAAGTGCTTATGTATGTAATCATCGCGAAATATCCGATCGCTGTAAATGATCATCGAAGTGTTGAGAATTCATCGATATATATCGATTGTCGCGCCACTCCAAATATCGCGTGTATATTCGTAACCTAAATCTGTCACTTTCCACTGATCGGATATTTCGCGATAATTGCATAAATGAGCACTTTTGAGCAATTGATAGAGTTTTTTTTGCTTCTATTACATTTTTATTCTCATAAACTTATTATTTCGACCGTTTTTGCGATTTTTAACAGTGAAAATCGTGTAGAAAACGTGTGGAAATCACAGCCCTCGTTACGACTTCGGGGCGTTTTGACGTTAGTTTTGCTAACGTCAAAACGCCCCGAAACGTGCAACCGATATTTCGGTATTATTCCCGAAATTTCGGGGGAAACCAACGTCAAAACGCATCGAAATGCCCCGAAATATCGGGGCGTTTTGATGTTAAAAGTCCCGAAATATCGGACCGTTTTGGAGTAGAAATGGAGAGATGAACGCATATGTATTGACCGATATGCAACGATTCCAATTAATGGTACGATTAGCAATGTAATGCAACATTAATTGACTTTTATCGATCGAGTTACATTATTAATAATTTGTGAATAAGTTTATTGTTTAAACAAATAAAAATTATTGACACTAAAATTCGAAATCGTTGCACATCGAAAGTGTAATAATTATTATCGAACGATGAAATTGTTTGAGCAATCAATTTGTTTAAACAAATTGGGAAATTGGAAAATTGAAAAAAAGCCATTTTTAAGATATTGTTATCGATCGTAATACATTATTAATAATCTTCCAATGAGTTTATTGTTTAAACAAATAAAAATTATCGACACTAAAATCGATTGTATACACCTAAAATTCAATGTATACACCAATCGAAATTTCTTAGTGTTCTTTCCATATCACACGTCTGATCTTGCAGCCCATGGGAAAATATCGCAAAAAAATATTGGCAATCGCATCAAAAATAAAATACATAAATATTGACATAAATATTGGCAATTCTTCAATCAACGATAATCAATTTTTGGCGATTGCCTTTTACGGAATTGGCAATCGTCATATAGCATGCTGGAAAACAGGTGTTAGATAAATAATAGTGAACAATCCTCCGTCAATTTATTGCAGTTATTAAATAAATTATATTTCATTTTACATCAATTTTCATCGAATTCTCGCATGCAATGATACCTAATGCAGGGGCTGATTGACATTTGTCGAAATCGTTTTCAGCTCGGTGAGTTTCGCTTCCTCGACTCGAGTCCCTTAGCCGATAATTATTGTTGTAGGTCACGGTTCTCCGTTCCGGCGACTCGAACCTCGCGCTCCGTAAAATCTTTCCTCCATAAAATCAGAAATTTAATGAAAAATGAACAAAAACTGAGAGCTTGATTATTGATTATTCTATTGGTTTATCAATTTATGTTTTATTTATCCGTTAATTTATAATTTTCCCGAATTCTACGGAGATGTGACTGAAGTCATTGTGACATTTGCAAATTTTGTAGCATATATAACTGGGATTTCCGGATAACGCTGGGACATCGCAACGACATCGATTAGTTGGAAATAATTAAACGCCGGTGAAATAATAAATTTTTGTATACAAATAAAAAAATCATCATTTGATGATTCGGCTTCTTTTAAAATCGCGTCTTTATCCGCTCGGGTCATTTTAAATTCATCCCGTTGCGTTATCACGAAGTTGATGACTCCGCATCATCGTTCATTTCGGTGTTTTTGAAGAATGCGAGTTCCAAATATCGGCATTTGTTTACAGTTCGGAAAATTGAGCAAATCGGCGTCTTTTACATTCTGCATTTCTATATTTCCCACTCACGGTATTTCTACTTTATAGACAATTGTATTATGTTATGTAGTCGGCGACACTCGGATTTCGAGTTTTTAACATTTCGATTGATCGCGGACTCGTTACATAAGAGTTTCTGTGCATTATGAACACGGCATGTTCGCCGTTTCAAGTTTCGCTTATTCAAGTGAACGGCATTTTTGACGGATTTTCATCCATCCGAATTCGATCCTTGAAAGCAATTTGCAAGAATACAAGAAAAAAGCCACTGCGATACTATTTCACCGTTTATTGACATCTTAAAAAAATAATTAAAATAAAATTCTATACATTTTCAAACTTCAACATTACAATGTATCATTTTCCATAAGCTCATTTTCGAAATAAATACAAATAAATTACATATACTCTTTTCGTTTACCGATAATTGTTAAGGCAATATTTCGCTTAGATTAGAATTACTTAAAGAAAATACATGTGTACCGCTTCACGCGAAGCTCGACGTTACAAGAGATCAGACAAAAATGGACAATTTACGATGTCGTTTTACAAGAAACAAATACAGAAATACAATTCGAATGGAACTAAAGTTGAAAAATCAGTCGGGCGCCGTGAGCATATTTTCTGATTCCACGAAACTTTCGTTGTCGTTCATGAGCAGCGAAGAGCTCATTATGGGAATCACATTTTCGGACGTATTTCCAAATGGATAAAAACTATCTACATTCATTTGAAGGGAGTGAACGGCGGCGTCGGATTCGTCCAGCGACGTCCTGCCTTCTCCGTTTACTTTCCTTAGCTGATTAATATCGTTCTGCACGACCCTCGCGAAAAGTTCCACCTGATTTTTGCCACCGCTGCGAATGGCGAGCGGGGGGATCCATCTGAAATAACACTGGGACCAGAGTTCCAAGTGCGGGATACCATAAAGCGGTTTCATCGCAGATTTCTTGGATCTCGAACTCGTAGAATTGCTCTGAGTGTCGAAAAACGGATTATAAAACAGTGAAATGTCCTGATCCTCGAACTGCTCCCTCCAATTCCAAACGCTGCGTAGCACCAGGGGACTAGACAGATCCTGTAACATTTTTGAACATGTAATTTACATAATTTTTCGAAGAGAGAATCAAATCAGCACCTTCGCTGCAAATACTCGGTCCTTTTCGCAGTTGAATAGGAAGGTGTCAAAAATAGGAATATGAGCCGCATCCCACAGCGTTGTCAAGTACGTTTCCGTGAACTCAAACCTCGTGGGAAATTGTTGGCATAATTGCCAGACGCAGTCCAAGAAGAGAAGAAATAAGGGGGACTGAAAAAATCAAGTGGTTGATTATTGCTTTGTACTTGTGGTGAGATTCGGTTTGGAAACTCACTTTTGGAGACTCGGAATTGATAATGTGACCCAGTCGGTCGCAGAAGGGATGCCCTGCAGCAACCCACTCTTTTTGCAATAGCGATTGGAACCCGGTTATCGTTCTGAAGTACGGATCCAGGAGTAACTGCACTAGACTTGATACGATGCAACAAATGTCCCTGCCAGCGCCTTCTGCATTTAAAGAAAGATACATTGATGATTTTGTTCTTGAAACTGATTTCTACATTTGTGTGCCAGTGACCTTGTAAAATTACAGAATTTCCTGTAGTCAAATGATTGCTGGCCTCCACTGCTTTTTGCAAGCAGTAAGAAACGTGCTTCAGCCACTTTGTGTTGTCCAGTAAAGAATAAAAATTGTTATCCTGGATCCAAAACTGCCTGATGTTCTCTGAAAACCCAAAGTTTGCATTCAGAACCGATCTAAATTTCTTGAGTGCTGTATTTTTTAATACCTGGAGAACATAAAGATACGAATTTGGTGAATCCAGAGGCGACGATTTTCACACCGATGTCTTTGTTTAGTTCGATGATGATGGGCGGGTCTTTGCGAGGGTGACTGTTGCGAATATTCTCGAGCATTATGTTTTCCTGGGTTCTCTCTGTCACCGTGGGTGACAGCTCCGACATCTTGACGAGGGCGGCGCCTTGCTCGTTCGACCATGACCAAACTGGTGGACGGTTGTCTTGAAAGTGTCTAGCTGCACAAATTAACTGAGCATCCGTCACCGACGCCGGAACGATCATGAACTCGGGCAAACTGAAACAAATGTGTTCTTTATTCTCTGTGTTTCCGGACCTCAAGTCCCTCTTCTACCTCTGAGACATGTGAAACTTTTCATTGGCTGTGGAAAGTCGCCAGCTTCTTTTCGTCTGACCGCTGTTGCGCATCGTGCGATCCAACTCCTGCTGCCAGTCGGAAACGTTGAAAAAAAGCTTCACTCCTTTGTCCATGCCACAGTAATTCATGTTTCTGCAAAGAAATGCGCGTTGATTAGTAATGATCTGAATGGATTGAATGGGAGAAGAAAGTCAACCTGTAATCGTAACCGAACAAGAGCTGGTGTCGACTAGGAAACGCGTGATGAAGCAGCGCTATTAGAAGCATCTTCACCGACTTCACAGGGGAGAATTTAAAGCAGAACGTCCATGTCCGCAAATTCTGTAAAACATCCAGAGTGAGTTATTGCATACTTTTCCGTGAACCACGAAATCTTCACCTTGCAAACGATGAAAATGTCCTTAATCTTGGAAGGAAATACCGTGCCAGGAACGAGTTTCCGCTTTTTGTCTCCGGTTAACAAATAAACCGTGTCGATGTTCGACAAGCAAGTGTCGGTGTGACCATACAAAAGGTTTTGTTGTCTGCAGTTGAAATCCTGATAGAAAATCGAAGATTAATGAATTGCAGTGAACAAATTTATGGTACAAAATGCGCTAAGTAAATTCTTCGAAGAGTCACCTCTCCGTTGGAGGTTTTCACGCTGTTTAAGTGATTGGAACTGTCGGCGGTGACGAAACTGAGCTTGAAATTAGTGACGCATAAAGCTCCGGAAATTCCTTGCTTCGAGTCTCCGACGGGCGAGAACATCAGGACGTTCGACGTTTTGGCAGTGCAAACTTCTCCGGGCAACAGTTTCAAGTTGTTTTCGCAGAGCAAAGAGTGGCCGCGGCTCGAATCGAGGTTCTAAATGAAAAAAGTCGAACGTTAGTACAAAGTTAATTATTGATTTTTATTAATTGAATCTCCCGAAAGGAGCAACGTGTCTCGTTCTTTTTCGCTCGTAATTTTTCGAGTTCGAGAGCTGGAGCTTCTAACCTAAAAATTACGCAAAACACAAAAATTAAAAATTAAATGCAAAACGCCGAAAAAATGCGCGAAACTGTAAAAAATGATGATAAATAATGCTATTTTATTAAAGGGGATCACGGAAATTAATTATCGACTTACCTGTAATTCGTGTTCCTCGAAATCGATGTAGCTGATGAAATTGTTGCCATTCTTGCCCTCCATGATTCGTTGATTTTAGTATTTGTGCTAGAGATAGCAGCAAATAATAGTTTTTTACATCAGTCAAAATACGCGTCTATTAATTAGCTATCTAAATTGTGTATTTACACTGTAAATATCGTATGTACACTTTTTTACGAATTAACATCGTGTTGTCGCGACGAGAACGAAAACGAAACCACCTCGTTATCTAATTATTACTGCAGCATTTAAAGATCAAATATTATTGACGATTATTATTATGTTTTTCAATGGAGTCAATGGTTATCAGTGTCTGTAGACTCCATATGCTGTAGTGGCCACAGGAATTTCCTAGCCCTCTGTGTTTAGTACAGCGAACTAAAGATAGTTAGAGAAAGAGGGGAACAGTGTAAGAGAGAGTGCGGTATGTAA
>JABFQM010003258.1:0-12266 GCA_022816865.1 Zelostemma sp. ZL-2020
CAAGCCGTTCATGTATCACAATTATTCAATGTTCCCACGATTTTTTGAAATTTTTCGTAATCAATCCACAGAAGTTATTTAGACTGTCACAACCAAGGACTGTCACAACCAAGGGCTCTCTCCCCTATAGAAAAAATGGCGAGGGTATTAGATTCGTTGACAAAACACAAGGGACGCTAACAAATGTGAAGCTCGCGTAAAGAAGACGGCGGAAATAAATTGGGCTGTTAGGGCTGATTCCCTCGTTTGCGACATCATTACTGGGGCATGATAGAGCCCTTAGATATGTAGCCACTGCATATTTCAGCAGATTTGCCGAGTTCGCCGTGACAGGCTGAGTAATGTGCTCGAAAGGCCGTGAACCGCGTTTCTCAGTAGCTTGAATCCCGAGTAATAATGAAGCCCGCCATTTATACCGTACGAAGCTCGGTTATGCAAATTATACTCCATATTTTTCCGCCACGTTTTAGCCCAATCGGACGGATGTTTTCCGCCCAATTTACTGGTCTCGATTTCGAAAATACGTGAAATAACGATATTTCTCGATATTAAAGATCGCCATTTTCCTTCGAAGCGAGGCTATCGCTGCCAAGTTTCGTGAATGGCACCTGGGTATGAAGAAATCTTGAAAAATGCGATTACACGTCAAAGTGAGATGGCGAGGATTGAGATTAAATGGACGTGAGCCGTGTTCAGCCAAGAAAATCGTACGGGAAAAGTCATTCTTTTTAAACGCGAGGTTTCGGAGTGTATCTAAATCGTGATGTTTTCATTTTTCCCGAATTTCATCTCTAAAGTGAACCGGTATCGAAATGTATAATCTACTTTGACGCTCCTCGTGCAAAAAGTGGCCGAAATTTCCACCTTTTTCACGAGGGGCATACATTTCGACATTTAAATGTTTCGAATTTGGGGCTACTTTTTCTTTCAAGGAAAGAAAGATAAACTTCAAGGGTTGCCAGTGGATGAATAACGCTCGTTAAGGACAACAAAACTGTCTCGTTTCACGAGTGTTTCAACGTTTCCTCTGTAGACGACGTTCAGGAGTATTAAAATAGAAATATTAGATTCCAAAATTGCATTGATCCTTCGACGTTTTAAAAGCCCCAAACGCCGAAACTTTTCAATATCGTAAGAAGCTACATCAATCGTGCATGAAACGCGTCCTTTCTGACTTCGCGCAAGTCACCGCAATTGATGGAAAGTCTATAGATCAAGGATGCATGAACTCTTCACAAATTGCTCCACTCTTGACATTGACAGACGGAAAATTAAATAATAATCCATTATCCTTCGGCCAAGATGGAATATTTACACGCAACATCGAAACGCGACGAGTTTTTTAACCGTTAAACAATAACTGCACTTGCTAATTACTCTTTTACCATTACGCATTGTCTCGTAATCGACGGAGCACTTTTCCTCGCAGTTTCCTGAACATTGTTTTATCTCCGATTCTCTCTAAACAAAAGACCAACGCTGATTACTTCATAAAAGCCAACGCTCGACATTCGAACGGGAATGAAAATCATGTTTTCCTTATTTCCTCCCACTCCATTTCTATACATTTCCCCCACCAACGGCGATTGAAAACGACCGATGCTCGTTACGGAAAAATAAAGCATTTTCGTTTTCTCCCAAAGTTCCTGGGCAGTTTCTGAGATAATTCAGAGTTCATTAAGAAAATTAGTCGAGTCTTTAGTCGCTGGCCAGTGATCGCGAAGTTTGGCGTTGAAAATCTTCCCGGAGCGTAGAAATAATGAATCTTTAATGAGTTGGCATTGTTGGCTTAGTTGGCAAACAGTTTAATGGACCGAGGGCGGAGGAAGAAAGGGAATGCGTTGACCACCCATGCGAGAAGATTGCACGACGTGCGGAGTGATTTTGCATCGCCATGATACTTGGAATATCAACGAGCCAATGTACTCTCGAACTTCAAACACAAATTCGGGATGAGCTATAGGGTACACAAGCGTTACGAGCGTGGATATCATATACTTATCATCGAACTAAATTCACTTTCCTACGGATTTTTCGAATATCGATAACTTCGTTATCGCGATACGCATCTTAATCGAATCGCCGTTTAATCTCCATTTCAGAGGGAAGTTATTACGTTACGATCGGTCGTTTATTAATCTCATTTCTTGAAATTTCGATCCACTGAGCTGCAAACCTGCAACTTACGATGTAATAAGCAACGTCGAGCTTTACAAAAGACGCTTTCTTACGTGGGTTCCCGAAGGGTAATTAAACTGCATTGAAAACCACGAGCCGTGGAAGATACGGCGCTAATTCTCGTCTAAAAATGTCTCGAGGGGTGAATTTTTTCAATTGCTGAATCGATAATGCTGGGAATTAAATACAAGCTTTACAGTTGAAAAGAGCGCTTTTCGCGAGTGACAAAAAAAGGATAGTCGGGGCTTGCGGCGAATTACCACCGGGGCTCTTCGAGGAAAGTCAAGAGGCGGTGCACAGGATTTATCGCGGTGCTTTAAAAACCTTTATTATCCTCTTAGAACGTCGGCTTTCCGCTTCGTTATCTTTGAGTGGCTCGATGTGTAACGAAAATGCGGATAACAAGAGTCACGCGGAGCGCATACGACGAGTCTGCACGCGTTCATCCATCATCATTCATCATTCATCTCGCGCTTCGCCGAACATTCGAAACCCGGTAGCGTTTTTGTCCTTCGGGACAAGCCGCGTTTTGACGAAATATTTAAGGACATTTGGCTCGGCGTTTTGACAAACAGGCGATCGGTGGAAACGGAAGAATTTCTGTTGGTTTTGGGACGAGAAACTGCGAGCTTTTCATCGAGTTTCGGTGAAAAGCTTGCCTGAAATTGTTCACGATCTAGTAAATGAACAATGAAAAGTTCGGAAAACCAGGTGAATTGGGAAAGTTGTGGCGGGCCAAATTCAATTATTTTTGTTTTACTCAAAACTCGTTTTTGAATAACAGACGAAATTGTTTTTAATAGAACAAGTATCGAACTACACATTCCAATTTTTTGGTTGAAATATGTTCCAAGAAGGCCGAGATACAACAAATCTCTGAAATTTTCTTAAAATTCTTGTATTTGCTGTATCTCGCTCTTTTTTCAATATATTTCGACGAAAAAATTCAAACGCATAGTTCGATACTTGTACTATTACACGAAATTTCGTTTCGCATTAAAATATAAGTTTTAAGTACAAAAAAAAATTCTACAACTGTACGCATCTCCTTAAACCGCCGAACAAAAAACGGCATTTTATGCAAGAATTTTTATTTTACATTTCAACTGCTTTTTAAAAACCAATCTTTTTACACATCAAAGTAGACATGATAAACTGAAAAAAAAAATTTCAATCGCGCATTTTTAATGGATTTTTCGGCTAAAAAAGCAGCTTAAAACTTTTTTTTTTTTTCTATGGTTGGCATGATATCTCGACAACGGATCATCGAAAAGCAAAAAATTCAACGGATTATTGGAATATAGTTCTTCCGCTATCGTCTGAATGAAAATCACAATTTTTCGTCAATATTTACCCATATTTTTTAATAATCAAAGTTGCAAAAAAATAATAAAAAAATCCACTAGCCCGCCATTTTTTATTTTTTCGTCGGGGCGTGTTCTGTTTCGATTCAGACGACAGCCAAAGAACCACATTTTCATAATCCGTTGAATTTTTAGCTCCAAGATGATCCGTTGTCAAGATAAAAAAAAAAGGACAATTTCGGCGGAAAAGTCCATAAAAAATTTTTTCCCTCAAGTTCATCGTGTCTATTTTAATGTCAAAAAAGATAGGTTCCCAAAAATGGATTGCAATACAAAATAAAAATTCTACCAAAAGTTGTTTCAGCGGTATTAAACTGCAATGTCCAAAAAACCATAAAAATGACGGTTCTAAATGTTGGACGCCGCCTAAATCCAACTGCCCAGCAGAAGTAGCATCAATTGCACTAAAAGTTGACGCATGTTTTGCGCCGTGATACCTTGTTCTTGGACCGATGTCGATGGCAACGAGCGGTTTCGACGCAAGCGACGAAAACGTGCTGCTCGGAAGTGCTGGGTGTGCCGGAATGCGATGGGCGCGATGATGGAGGCCGATGAGGATGCTGCTGCGCCGGCTGCAGCGGCGATTGCGACCTCGGCGCTTCGTGGCATCGGCACACTCCCCTTCCCCCAGTGCCCCCGCTGACCCTGCCGCCTCCACCGCCTCCACCGCCTCCACCGCCCCCACCAAAAGCGCTGCTTAAGACCGCTGCAGTCAGCTTGCTGGCGTAATAGTACATCGCGCACATTTATCCAATGAGAGCTTAACACCACGACCCGAACGCCACCTCACACCAGTCATCACTGATGATGCCGCGAAACTTTTTTATCGAGCTTAAGCTCTCCTCAGCGAACGCCCGGATAAAATCGCGAGACCAAAAGCTTTTTTTCCCGTCAACTTTTCCTCGTACTCTTCTTCCACAAAGCACCAACTTTCTCCTTTTACATCGAGTTGGAATACATTAAGAGGGATCTGAAATAACGTTGGGCGCGTGTAAATTTCGTAGCGAACTTAGTTATTTCTTTATTGTAAACGCGAGTTTGGAATTAATTTCCCGCCAATATTTATCAAGCTACGCCGAAACTCGAAGACTGTTTCAAGACAGTCGTTAATTCTAACGTCATCTTCGCACATTAGCATCGCTCAAACTATTCATATCGTGGAATAGAAAGTTTCTGTAATATATCGAGCAGTTCCCTCGAGTAAAACTACTCGAGTAATTTACATAACTTAACGGGATAGATGAGTTTCCGGCTTTGAGGATTATTCCTCAAAGTTCAGGACTCCTTTATGGGGTTTTCCAATTTTTTCGAGCGAGTTCATGGAGGGTGAATTCTAGGTGGATGGATTTATATATTATTGTCGCTTCCCTCTTGGCGTTGTAGCGTGTTATGAATATTGAAATGTGTTGCATAAACAGTCAGTGATCAGTAATAATTAACCATTCGATCGCCGGCGAGCTTTTGCATTCACTCGCTACATGAATACGGATTTCATGTTTGAGAGACATTTATGGATCAATTGGCTAATACGATACGCTTGTTATGCACCCGCACGCGAAAAAGTTATAAAATGTGTCCTCTACTCCAGAAAAACTCATAAGAAAATCGTTCCTATCAAGGTTTAATCACAGCAATTGAATTCAGGGATGGAATTGAATTTTTTCCCGAGTTCTTTTCATTGTAGAAAGTACGCTGATGAGTCATTCGTACGGATTCATTGCAAACGTGGAAGAGTAAACCGCTAACTTTTAATTGGGACATGCCTTGATTAATACCATGCGCGTAAAATAAATAAAAACGCTTTCAACATTGAAGAATTGCTCGTTTCGCGAGATTGTTGTTCGCAAACAGAACCCGATTGTCTCTGTCAATATTGGAGTTTCTCGTTTCGAGCCAGTCTTGGCGCTTGAATTCAGCGTTATTTAATTACTTCAAGACACGTCTCACACTAATGGACGATAACGCCACTTAATTGATGCTCGAACACTTCGAATACATTTACGAAAAAACCGAAATTTGCCCTTTTTCGGTGGAAAAAAAATATGTCACGTCGCGCTTTTTCATATTAGTCGGTCTTATTTGTAATCATTAGCGAGTACAAGGAAACACGTACTCTAAAACCCGAGCCCCAGCGAAAAATGCTCGACAGGGATGAATGGGGTTGCGCAGGGACAGGTTAGAGGGCGGACGGAAGCGCGTGCAACGCATGCAAAGCGATGTTGAACTCGGAGTAGTCGCGATGTTTCACGGTGTTGTTCATTTATCACACTACCCCGGCGAATTAAACGTGACTATTTGGCCGATGCGCTCTCAAAAGAAACTTTTCCCCTGATTGTTTTTCCCTCAAATGCGCGAGAGCCGATTTTCGAGCTCAAAGAAAGGAAGGTACGTAATGTAATGAAATTACTTTGGCATTTTTTGTGTTTCGGATGAATGCAGGCAGGCGTAGCTCCATACAAATATGCCGGAGCAAGTTACTTCGGCGACGCGATGCATCCGTTGTAACCGAATCATCGACTTCCGCGGCCGTTATGTCGATGCCAAAGGTCGCCCTGATGGGATGGAGAGTGTATCAATGAGGAAGGAACGAGGAGCTCGAGATGCAGCGTAATACGAGTTAGATAAGCTTCCGCTAACGCTTTAGACTTGGCTCGCAAATTTGTCCAATGGAATCACCGTCATTACTTATTTCCACTAAATGTTCGCTGACCCGTAATGTTTGAAGCAGTCGCGTTCCGCTTATGAACTTCGTAAACATATTATAACGGAATTTTGCCTTCGGGAAAGCTTCCGCTTTTATCTCGCGTGAAAATGGATATTTTCTTGACGTTTACGCGAACTTTGCGACACGCGAATATCAGTTTTCGGAAAAAAGGGAAGGGTCGTACGGGCTGACGTCTGTCGAAAACTTTTCTTGTCGGGGACGGCTGTTGGCGAGAGAAGTGGGGCGGGAAGTGGAGATCCGTCAGAAAATTTGCCTTAATGTATGCAGTTTGCTCGATTTCAACCGTCGTGTCCTGCCACGTGTTGCTACGCGCTTTTGCGTCTTCGTTAATGCAAAACCGTGGTTTCTACGTTGTTTGTCCCGTATTTTTCTTACTTCAACGAGGTAAGACTCGTATAATTTTACTTTGATACGGAGTGCGGATGGGTTTACTGCAAACTGCAGAAATTTTAATTTTTCCGAGTTTACGAAATCAAGTGCTGCCATAAAACCTACTGTAAAAACACTTTCATCAGGAAAAGGAAACATTTTTACGACACATTTTAGTGTTTTTCTGTACATAACCGTGTTGATGTCATAAATTTTCTTCAGTACTATTTTTCCCATCATAAATAAAGTAACGACCACGATTTCTATCGTTTTATACATCGTACAAAAAATACCGATTATGCAAGAGTAGTTTAAAAGAATTACACAGTTTCTGAGACGAAAGTAATTATCTCGAAACTCCATTTTCCAAGCTTTCTCGCACCCGAACAACAAAAACGACACAAAAAAATATCAAAAAGTCCCTTGAACTCATAAATTACGGAGAAAAATCTCGTTAAAATTCCCAACTTGTTGCTTATGCTGATTGTTCGAAAAACCTGGAAGTTTTCCAAATCCGCGACGCGGACTGAAACAATCAAACGAAGCTCCGAAACCCGCGGAATCCTCGTTCCGGTTTTCATATGGTAAATACTACCGCGGTCTCTATCGAAATATAATGTCGTAATACGCATAATTTCTGCGTTCGGTGCTTTAAAAGCAGCTCATATTTGATTTATTTGATTGTATAGATGTTCGCGTGGAACGGAAAATTCATCGCCATTACGCCCCCTCGCGAAACGAAGCCGAATTTCCGACCACAAATCACCGCTATAGCATGATTCCCCGCACTTTCGTCGAACTTCATTTGACACGTCAAAACCATCTACTTTTATTACACCCGAACGAAACTCCCATTGCAATGTTTTCCGTTAAAATTATGTTATTAAATGAAAACAAAGAATGCTTTGCTTTTGTACTCGGTCAATATTCACGATCGCCATTCAGATACGAAAAAAAAATTTCTCACCGTCGGAAATTTTGACAAATGAATTTCTTTTAATGGTGTCTTAAAACCCCAAAGTTATCCCTGCGAAATGAAATAAATAAACGTTTATTGTGTAATCCAAGCGCCGGATTGGCGAACAGAACATTACGATGAAGGCTTTTGTTAAATTTTAGCTTCCCAAGGCTTTGTCGTTTTCAGTGTCAAAGCGTTTCCCTTGAGCGGTTTAGTCCCAGCGGCAAAGCAGACATGGCTGCGAGCATTCGCCAGCAGTAGTACGAACTACGTCGCGTCAGCCACGCGGTCAATGCCGCTCGGCTCAAAATCCATCCATTATTCCGCGCCCCATTCAAAAGTTACAAAATGCGCTTCATTACGAGCATATTCCCCATCCCATTTTTCGATAAAATGTTGAAACAATAAACATTACTACATTTTTATCACGTCGCGAAGTATAAGAGTACGAGTTATTGAATCACGTAACCCGTTCACGCGTGGCTCGGATCTGTTTTCTTATCTCGGGACGATAAGAGCACAAGCGACGCGAATTTCGCTTTTAATTAAAATTGAAGCGCACTTATCAGCGTGACACGCGTTATTTGCTCAACGTATACGTTTACCCAACGTATGACATTTTTATTTCCGCGCGGGAAAATTGAATCTTTCTCTCGAGGGCTGATGAAGCGAGGGGATGAAAACGCGATGATAAATGGAGAATGGATATGGAAAGTTGTAATGTGGTAATAGTGGAAGGAAACGAGAATATGCGGGGATTGAAAAAAGCGTGAAAGGAATCGTGATATTTGCATGCGCTCGCATTTACGGGAGAAGATGTGTAGTTGAAGCCTCGGGAGACGCGTGAACGTCATTATTTTACGGTCTTATTCCGAGTCACCCTCGACTGCATTAATATTCAAATCAGCCGAATTTTTATCGAGGTCTACCGTGTGATAAAACCACAAGAAAATCATGTCCGTTTGTTTTGTGAGAGCGTCTTTGAAGTTGGCCAAGTTTAATTAGAAGCTTTTTGTACTATCGAGTGAAGACTGTTTTTCCAGGGTATTTACGTTACCGCGTAATAAGTAGAGCGACCCAAATAATTATTGCCAACCTAAATTACGGCCTCTCGGCGAAGCTCGCTTCAAAGCCTTGCTCCACTTTTTTTCCCTACGCCCTTTCAGCAAATGAACTCTGGCATAGCGAGATCATGAAATATGAAAAAAGAATGATCGGCCGTAAAGTTCGCCGGCGCGTTCTGCGAACTTATCGATGGATGGAAGAATCTCCTTTTTTTACGGGACAGAAAAACTTCTCTCCGTTTTAATCAGAAAAGTTGTTAATCCTGCTTAAATAATCAGCGCGGTCGATCCGTTAAAAAATGGATGAAAGTTGGATCCTCGGGAGATTCGCGGAAATGAAGGGGCTTTGCGAGTTTCAGCGTGATACGTACGGGTCACGATCAAAGTTTAAATACGACTCGAGCGAAGTATTAAAAATGTGGCCGAAAGGGAGGCAAAGATAAATAAGATTTGACCGAAGAGCGAAAGGCGGCCCTTCCGTTGTTGAGAGTTGGGAGGGAAGAAAAGAGAACTTGTTCCCGAAAGGACGCGGGCTGCATTTCAAGCGGAGCGAGCAACTCACACACCGACTCTTGGCGCCGCTGGGGCATTAAGTCGACGAGATTTAGTCTTCTCTTTTTGATCCTCCGCATTCCCAAGTTTTCCTTTCTATTCTTCGCCTTCCGCTTTCCTATTTTCATCATTTTCCCGGATACATCTTTTAATCATGCCAAAATACGCTACAATGAAGAAATAACTGCTTTTCTTTCCGATTCTACGCTTTCATTTGCATTCCGGCAAACCTTGGTCGGCGACACTTTTATTTCGCACAAGCATCAACTGGAAATCACAGCCACGAATCTTCACTTTAGAACGTAAAAATGGCGAGCTTTTTTCAAGTTTCCCGCCAGATCTCGGGCTGAATTCACTGTCGCTTCGTTATTCTCGTTCCGAGGGCGAGACGGCACTGAACCAGGCGGGCCCGAATCGGTAGGGTATCACCCTTAGAAGCGGCAACGACATCATTGCCAGAGCGCGGAGAGCAGCGCGACTGCGCCGCGTTTCTGCGCGCGTCTCGAGCCGAGAGCGCGCGACTTAGCTTGCGGGATTATTGCCGAAAAAGCGACGCCCAGCCTCGGCAAGTTGTGCCAGCGGCGAAACACACCGGCACCATATTGCGCGCTTCCGTGTATATTAAGCACCGCTTTTGTCGCTATGACTGTTACCCTCGGCAAAAAGCGTCATTTGCCGTGATATTCAAACGTTTCGCCGGCGACTAAATCATCGTTATTCTTGATAAACGCTTTTTTTTTATTTTCCGGCTTTCTCGGCTATTTCGGCTTGGCTTTTTCGACACTTTCTCTTTGATTGTTTGACCTCGTAGCTCGCTACTTTTCTCGAGAGAGCCAGTTCTGGAGGGAACACGTGGCAAAGGCATCGTGCATAATGACGCGCCGTTTCCATAAGCTCATGCATTATACATTAAACCGGAAAGGACGATAATGTTACGGAGAATGGCACGAAAATAGTTTCGAGACACTTTTTTACCGCGCTTCCTGATTTTATAACTGATAGCCGAATATTGACGGGAACTTTAAGGGGACGCAAGTATTCAAGAATTTTTTTTCATACCTAAAATAAATGTTTTAATTCGAAACGAAATTGCATTCAATAGTACGAGTATCGAACTACACATTCTGATTTTTTCGTTGAAATAAATTAAAAACAGGGCGAGATACCAAAAAACGAACAAAATTTCGGAGATTTGCAGTACCTCCCCCTTTTTTCAATCTTTTCAAACAAAAAAATGGAAATGTGTAGTTCGATACATGCACTATTGAATGACACTTCGTTTTGTATTCGAATAAAAATTTTAAGTACCTAAAAAAATTCTTGAATTCAGCCCACTCCCCTTCCGTTTTCCGAAAATATCGGGGGTTGTTAAAACTTGGAGAATTCGATCGCAATTTTAATGAAGATTACAGCAATCGAAAAACGTCGATGCTTATTAGAAACCAAAAAAAGAACACGCACCGTAAGTTTCATACGGTAGAGCTAATTTAAGAGTAAAAGTAACGAGACCGAATTCCCGAAAGTTTCCCGATACGCTTGACATTTCCTCTGCAGAATTATTCGCCGCGGTTACAATTGAACTACGGTAGAAGGTTTATGCGTTCTAATTGGCAACTCGAGCGGATATTAACCAGCTTCTCTTTCATCAACTAATTTGATTTTGTCGCGTACGCGTCTAAAAAAGTTTACACTCGTTGGACAAATAGAGCGAGGCAAGCTTTACACACATATCCTAAAGTATTTCAAAAATTTCCACTCAGCCGAGTATACAGTTTCTCCTAAAAAAAAATGGAGGGAACATTCTGATATCCTTAGGAGAAATAATTATACGCATAGCGGAAATCTAAAGTGCCTTGTAATTAATTTCGTTTGAACTGTTAATTCGAAATCTCGTGAAAAACCTCTGGGTAGAGAGCAACGCGACATTTGCATAATTTGTACCTTAGCTTGTGCCCCTACAAAGGTGAGTAACTCAAAGTTACCTGGTTTATATTAACTCTTCGAGCAACGCAATTTATGCGAGCATTTTTAGTACGCCAATTTTGGCGAACCCAACCGAGGTCCTTCTGAAGATATTGCGAATTCATGTGACACGAATTTCAGTTGGTTTATAAAACACTTAAACCAAGATAACTTTGTTCGGATTTGGATCTATTAAAAAACAAAAGGGCTGCTTACACAAAACGCGCCTTTTATGATTGTGCAACGCGCTCCGAATTACGTTCACAAAAAAAAGGAGAGAAGACTGTTTTCCTGCTAGTTTTTCAATGCTCTCTCGGTTCTGAAAATGTTTGTTAGAACAAAAGCAACTGCCCGGCTTTCCGAGTTGCTTAGACTTAATTTTCATTTTGGAAGTCTGCCAAGGAACGTAACGGATGCGCGAACGTGAATTTTCATAAAACTCTAGGGCGTACATTATTATTATCCGCGCAACTTTGAGAACTATTCGTAACTCAATTCGTGTTTAATTTCTGGGACAATATTGCGCGAATATCCGATAATTCGGGTTCTTTTGATTTTGTTTTGTCTCTCGGGAGCTTCTCTAAATTATGTTACGGCACGGTTTAATATTTTGGATGCGAAAAGAAAGTATCGACGTTATTGGTCCATGTTTATTATTCAGAGAGATTATTTGTACAGAAAAAAATTGATATTGGAAGAACAAAGAATCTTCTGCTGGATGGATGAGGATAGATGAATGGATGGGGATGGATGGATAAGGATGAATTCATGAATGGATGGATGGATGGATGGATGGATGGATGGATGGATGGATGGATGGATGGATGGATGGATGGATGGATGGATGGATGGATGGATGGATGGATGGATGGATGGATGGATGGATGGATGAATGAATGTATTCACTTAGTCCAACTGATCTCAATTTCTACGGAAGACACTAACATAGCACAACGGAATTCATGTAAGATATGATGAAAGTACACAGCGACACAAGATAATAACTGATGCTTCAGTCGGGAGAAACAGGAGGAGTGATGCGCACTACGCATACCTGCACGGCGCAACACCTACCTACAACACACCGCGCGCCC